>CM032899.1:20741130-20748630 GCA_019176425.1 Megalops atlanticus
CTACAGTTAGCTACAGTAAAATATGGATCCTGACATTATCTTACATTGGAATAGATCCTACACTGGCTCTTGAAGTCCAGAGGGAGGCCAGGAAACTGCAACTGACCAATCAAAGCATTTTACCGACACCCGGATTATATCAGCTCCATGTGGGGGCACTATAGTTGGAGTGTAGCATACCTGCAAATACAGTGGCTGTCTGATTACATTACATTATATTATTGTCATTTAGCAGGTGCTCTTACCCAGAGCGATTTACGCATGTTACAATTTTTATATGTTATCCATTTATACAGCTTGATATCTACTGAGGCAATTCTGGGTTAATTACCTTTCCCAAGGGTACAGCAGCAGTGTTCCTGCAGGGAATCAAATCAACATTTTCAAGCAACATTTTGGGTTTAAGCTCCGCTCCTTACCAGTATGCTAAACTGCCACACCTATTCTACACAGACAGCAGGTCTGTGATAACCAGGCCGGTGTACACCATTTGGAGTGGTGAGTCACGCGTGTGCTCTGGGAATCTACAGCAAGCAGCAAAACATCTCTCATTCATCCTGCCACAATTCACCATGGCAATCTTGCTTTGATACTCCATCACAGAAAAAAATGCAACCCTCCACATTCTCTTGTGGTTTGAAAGAGGATACATGCATCACAGCCTAGCTGTTTGAAACTGCATCTCAAAACATGCACAAAGGTGGTTAACTGGTTTCCCTGCCTTGATTGATTGTGAGGGGTAGAGGAGACATGTTAAGTGAGCAGATTTAATCAACACATGACTTAAATTATGATCCAGGCCAGGGAGTTGAGACATTTATAGATTCAATCATCTTAACTTGCGTAAAGCGCATACCATAAGCACACTAATGGAATGGAAATAGTTTCTGGAATTCCTCCAAACCGTGTACATCTCAACGGAGCAATTAAGCATGTATTAAATATGTATGTATTTCCTCTTTAATTAACCTAATTCTGTTGATGGAATTATGTCCCTGTTTCTTAAGTATTCACTCAGAACCTTATGGACATGCTCCCTCTGCTAATCACCATCATTGCAAGACACTTCCTGCTAGCACAATGTCAAAGCTACCACGAAAATTTGAAATTTGTTTCTATACATTTCCTAAAACCACTACTGCTTAGTAGTAGGCTACATGACTTCAACATCTCTCCCAAATCTGGAGGAATACACTAAGTACTATGTAAGAACTGAATAAGCTTAAGTTTGTTACACGTAGTTAAGGACAAAGCACCACCGCTGTTGAATTGAATGCCCCTTCACTGTAAGAGCAGGCGAATGCCTTCATCCTGTGGTAGCTGCATAATGTACAGTAAGATCAAAGTCCGCTGAGAAGGCAGCCATTGGTTCCTTTTATCCCACACCTTTGAAGGCTGTTCTGAGAGGTCGTTCCTGTTTGACTAAAATCTGTATTATGTCAGCTGTTTTCACCCTCGCTTCCACACTAAGCGCTGACTAAAGACCTCTTTTTATGTCTCCTAAGTGAAATGAATGTGGTTTGTGTTACAAAGTGGGCCACATCAGCCAGCCAATACGTGATACTGTGCACATTGTCAGGGGCAAATCAACCTCTCTCTCTCACGCACACACCAACACATCCAGACCCATTCAAGACACTCAACCTCACCCAAACTCGCCATTCCACCAGCCTCGGTCTCCGACTCCACCCACTCCTATCCGAGACATGCTGGAGGTAGGCAGCCACTGAGGATGCTGAGCTCTGTCAGAGAGCCTCGGGAGAGAGTTATATTCAGCAGAGACACAGCACACATCGCCTTCAAATCACGCAGTTACAAGACATCGCTCCCTGTCGTGCAAACTGTATCCTTCCTCGTTCAGTCAGAGGTCTCACCGCAGACCTCGGTTTGACTTCTCAGAGGATGACAGGAACACTGTAACCGGGACATTTTTGGTCGTTAAAATTACATAACTTGCTGTGCCTATGAAAAATTCAGAGCCATTCCTCACAGAAACACAGAGTCACGCCATTTTTCAAGCAGTCATTTTTTTTCATTTGTTTTTAAGAGGAAAAGTACTCACAACACGCAATCAGAGTTTCAATGAATATGATAGGAAACCTGGCGCAGCCATTCAAGGGCATTGTATTTCATTTTGAGTGTTTCTTTTATTTTCATTCATTTTCTATTTTAAAGGAGATTTTGGGTATTTTTTTGTAAACATGTTTTGTACTCTGTGTCCTAACTTCAAATCTGAACTCACCATCCGAGCTGATTGCCATCATTTTCTACATATTGAACCCTAGGGGAACCAGGGGTGATTAAAAAAGAAAGACAATTGAGCTTTATAATAGATGTGACTCACAGCTAACCTGAGTGTTTTTTTGTTGGTTGGAGTGCATTTTGATAACCACTGAAGCCAATCTCCTCTAAAACATAGAACCTGCACTGTTCCCACCGAAGGCAATAGCTGTATCTAACAGACAGCTTACTTTTATTTTAATATGCCTTCACCACAGATGTTTGCATTTGTGAAACTGCGCCTCATTCTTCTAAATGAATGATGTGCTCTCACCCTGAAGCTGTTTACCTAAACAGTACTTGCCTTCTTTGCACAGCTGGCTTTACACATTCATGTTAAGACCCCATGTTGTCAAACAGTTTCCTTCTGTTAGACTCATTTTCCATGTTCGTTATGTTACGAGTAAAGAGATAAATACCTTTGGTGCATCTTGCCCCAGTTTGATATGGCTAAGTACTATATACACAAAAGAAACAAGATATTTCGACGCAAGGCCGGGGAAATAGAATTCATTTGAAGGGAGGTGACGCTGGTGTCTTCTGGATCTGCTGCCAGCTCTCTCAGGCATTTGCAGTGGGGGCTGAGAGGCTATGAAGAGGAGACCCATCTCGCCGCAGCGATGGAGGAGGAAACAGATGCATGATGGGAGCCGTTTGCCTTCCCGCCAGGGCCGTCTTCATCTCCCTGACATCTGTGGTGGTGCTTGTCATCAGCGCTGACTGGATCAGCTGGGAAGGCTTGAATCTGGGCTTTCTGCGGAGTGCCGAGGTCTCCTGGGCTTTGCCGGCATCTTTCATCCCAGTCTTTGACCTTCTCATTGTCATGCAGGTAGGGCTCCCTGTTGGCCAATTAAAACGCCCCTCTGCTGTTCTCCCTCAGCAGATACAGGAGCCAGCAGCCCCGCCTCTGCAGAGCACAGCTCACAGAGCAGGTTTGATCTTCCAATGGCTTCCTGTGGATGCTTCAAATCCTGCACTACAGGCTAATATAAAATACATTTCCCATCTCTGTGCATTTCCTTCCGCTGAAGTGGGGATCTGATTGCGATGGAGACGTGTGAGATTTTTTATTATTATTAATATCCTTTACATTGGGGAAAAAACACACATCAGCATGTGTCTCATTGGTTCATGAATATGCAAATGTATTTGTCTGAAGAAGGTATGCAAAACAGTGCTTCAAGGACAGAACCTTTCAACCCAACACATACAACCTGGGAACCACAGCGAACAGTACCCGTGCCAGAATACCAATGCTGTATATTTTTCAGTTTTATGCAGGAAGACTTCAAATGAGAAATCATTAACCCTCTGCAGCCCAAGACAGATCGGCTTCACCCTTTGTGACTTTAAAGTCTGAAACATGAAAGAATAGTCGGTGCAAGAACACTGACATAGAGCTCCCAGTAAGAGGTTTCATTAAGTTAACAATGAGAGGTCATCGTCAATGGTCAACATGTTCTGAGTTTGTCGGCTCACCGAATAAAAGGAAATTATTAGGATCTCTCTGTTAGAATATGAATCTCTTAAGAATGTATGTTCTGTTCTGCTCTGTTATGTTATGTGTTCTGTTTTGTAGCTTTGCACATTGTCAGTCAGGCACTTTAAAAAACAACAGCCTGAGCACAACCTGAGCATCTTAATTCCATGAGACAATATGACACTGCAGTTTAATTTTAGATATGCTGTCCGTGTGATCAGCGAATGCTGATCTCATTCTTGCTAAACCGTTAAGCTAGCTTGCTGTGTTGATGGAAGGAATCTCAGGAAGGTTTGCTGCTATAAGATGTCATTCTTGTTGAGAAACCAAACATGACTCTCATTTTCGAACAACTTCATCGATGTAATTAATCTCTGATTGTGATGCAACATTAATTCTGATCACCAATCTTGCTGATTCTAATTGGTTACACAAAAGCTTTGTCCTCACTGGCCGAATGTCTCAGTATGTTCTTGGCCTGTCTCCGTATATTCTCAGTTCCGTCCCTCCCTCCTGTGCCATACATCAGTAATAATCTGCTGTCCTGATATTACAGCACGCTTGTTCGGCTTGCGGTTCCAGAGCCTGTTTCTCTCAGCGTATCCTCGGTACCCCTGCTGCACTTCAGACCCTTGCAGAGTGGTTTGTTTATGATTGCAATCTCCCTCTCCTGCCGTTGCGTGCACTCCTCGCATTTATTAGTGTTATTTGTGCTTTCAATTAGCCCACGCCATTATTACCCAGAGGCCTCTCCAGCCATGAGTCTGTGTCAACACAGCCAGTGAACCTCAGAGCCCGCTCTCAAAATGGCTTCAGCCTCCCTTGCGTGTGTCTGCACAACAGACCTGGCAACCCGCTGCCGTCTCTCTGAAACTGCTCATATTTTATGCAAGCAACAGCTCGCTATTGACCCTGCCATGTTTGCATATGCCCCACTGAACCTCAGAAGGTTTGACAGGTTTTTGATTTTTTTTTTCTTCTTTCAGTTTTGCATTCCCGTTCTGTCACGGATCCATATTTAGCCGCTGCAGTATACACCGCTTGCCTGGATCTGAGATCAGACAATCAAGCAAACTGTTAAACTAATGTTTACCAGGCACTGATAACCTGAGGACTGAGATGGCAGTTTGCACTGTCAGTGAGTGACGGATGATTGCTTACATGTTCTGCTTACTTAATCCATGACACAGTCATACTCTCTCAGGCAACTAAATATGAGAATAGCTCCATTAATATCATTACATAAGGCAGACATATTCCCCTCTTTCTGTCCATGGCTGATGTGCACACATTTGGCAGAAGGGTGGGATCTCGCCGTAGATCCTCACAGACTGAGCTAAAGCTGGGTCTGAGGTTTATGGGCAAAAGTCATCCCTGTTGGCAGACACTGGAAATTGAAAATGAAATTGTGTCTGTCTATGTTTATCTCCAATATAAATCAGAGGAAAGGGTATCATCTCAGAAAACAGGGCATGGCTTTTTGAGTGAGTGGCGCGTGTCTGTGTGTGTGTGTGCGTGTGTGTGTGTGTGTGTGTGTGTCCATGAGTGTCTGTGCTTGTGTGTGTGCGCATGTGTCTGTGTGTATAAATAAGTCAGTTTCAGCTCTGATATCTCTCGACACATCTTTTAAAAATAGCCATATTAAATCTTAGAATTAAGGATCTTGGATCACACACAAGACTACGGAAATTTCCTTTGTTGACAAAGAGAACAATCACAGGCACTAAAAGCAGGGTCCAGCCAGCAGAGGAGTAATTCCTGCTACAGTTCTCATTCCTCAAGCGTGCACAGGAACACTGTGTGCACAGAGACGCTATGTCCACGGAGAGATTGCATGAACAGAAACATTGCATGCACAGAGACACCATATGGGCAGAAACATTGTGTGCACAGAGACACTATGTGCATAAAGACATTGCAGTTACAGTGACACTGTGCACAGAAACACTGCAAGCACAGAGACACTATGTGCACAGAAATACTGCATGCTGAGACACCCTGAGTGCACAGATACACTGTGTGCACAGACACACTGCATGTACTGTATACACAACAGCATAACAGCATAGGGATACACAACTAAGAAATGCTAAATGTCAAAAGCTTTAGAGCAAAGGACATGTATCCACAATTTTCCCTGCATTTATATATAAGCCAGTGATTACTGTTATAAAAGGGTTGAGAAATTACCTACTGTTTACCCTACAGTAGTAATAAAAATGAATAAAGATGACTCCACTCCATTTATGTAATGGCAGTAAAAATGTATTTTAGGCTTAAAGAATGAGTTAAGCCTGCTTCCCCGAGTCCACAACAGGCCTTTTGCTACTGAGTGATAAATGCTTTGGAGGGCCAACCAAGAACTTTCCCAGTGGTTCAGCTATCTGTCAGGACTACCCGCTGTGCTTTTTGAGCACTCTGTTCGCCAGCCATCGCTCTTGCTAATGAGAGGCCCAGACAGCACGGCAGGCCCTCAGCACACAGCCACCGCGTGGGCTCTCCTCAGGAGAGGCGATCTGGGCGGGAACCTGCCCGGCATGCCCGCCGCTCAGGTGACGGTCAGGTTACCTGCCCGCAGGTGCTCCTTTGAGGAGGCGTGTCACGTTTCTTACCGCTGGTGTTCAGGGAGGCTGGTATGGTATTGCACAGCTGGGGTCTCACCTGCTGTGTCTCAGCTCCACAGGCAGTGGTGTGTGTACACTCACGCACTTCCTCTGACAAGGAGCAAGGTGAACGCAAATGCAGAGGTGACTCGAGACTCAAGAGGTTCAAAACAGGCTTGGTGCAAGAGTACACACACACTAGACACGGCAACTCAAGACTGAGCAAACACACGAACAAAGGGCAGGAGTTAAATAGCAGTGAACACAGGTGTAACCTATAACTAATTAACACAGGTGAAAGACGTTAACTAAATGAGACATACTGTATAACACAGGAAGTTACCTGGCCATCTGGTGGCCAACCTGGGAAGCAGCAGCTACTTTCCTGACACTTCCCACACCATTCCAACATCACTGCTGCTGGGCATATATTTTTCCCATGTTATTGCACATGATTCTTGGACACTGCCAAAGTCATGCTGGTAATTGAGATCCCAACAGCTGCTCAATGAGATCATAAAGCCTAGAGAGAATGGTTCCAATCATCTGATAACCGGCCTTGTAAAAGAGGGACATGTGCTTGGCATGTGCTTATGATGTCCATCTAAACATTTGTTTGGTGTTTTCAAATATAGAGAAATTATTTTTTCTGAAAGTCTCGAGCAGAAATGTAGGTTAAATCAAATTTGGTAGAGGATTTTTCACAAAACAGCCCTAGGTAGCTTTGAAATGATCACTACAGTTCAGCCAAAGGAGTAAACATCAAGTAAGATTTTTACCCCAATCTCATTCCATCCTCAGACATTGCTACATTTGAGGCTGCCATGTTCCTGAAGTCTGCATCTGATCAGGAAGGCAAGGGCAAGGTGATCTCATTACCTGGAGAGCGTAAAACGCCCGCATCGTCTACAGCTACAGAGGGGAGGGTTCTGTGCAGGATTTCAGACTCTCTCCTCCTGCTCTTCTGTGAGCTCCCTGCTGTGAGAGATATCAAACCTAAAGCACGCAAGCCTAAACACAGCACCAAGGACGGGCTCACATTAATACCAATGCCTCAGCATTGGATCATTACGCTAATTGCATGGTGACTGATACGACTGCGCTAATGTTCCGCTGCTAAACGTTAGACTTCTGGAA
>CM032899.1:20753630-20763630 GCA_019176425.1 Megalops atlanticus
AGGGATGCACAGCCTTCATTTCATATTTGCACAGTTTAACCCCTCTGCTCTGACCTGAAGACAACTCTCAGCTCAGCTACAGCAAACATTTCAGAAGCTAAACTCACTATAAACCTTTAAATTATACCTGTCTCTTAACTGTCATTGGAGTCTGTCTGCTCTTCTCACTTCCCTCTCTCTCTCTCTCTCTATATATATATATATATATATATATGTATATATATGAGTGTATTTTTTTTTTCTACAGGGAATGGGTTCTGCTGTTGTCAGCTGATAACTGGTTGACTGCACAGGCACAACCCAGCAGGCTGCTTTGTTCTCACTGAGACATCAATCACCCCTGTTCTCCTACACAAGGGTGCGGTTTCACTGCCAGTGATTGACAAGTGGTTCCTCCGCTCCAGAAACAGGCGATTTAGGGTGATATGGAGGACAAACAGTGCAGCACTGTGGATTTCCAGGATCGGGTTTGGAGACCATCCTCATGACACCACTGCTGTTCTGTGAGTGTGTGTACTTCCCAGATGAATGCGTGGGTCTGAATCTCGAGGGGTTTGGCGAATCTCGGGGAACCGCTGACGTCAGAGCGCACCCCACCGTCCGAGGCATCTGCCGCGTCGGGTTCGATTCTTTGGCGCAGAATCGGGCCGTGCGGAGCCAGCTGGAGTGCCAACCGGCTTCCTGCGACCCTGCCACAGTGTGGCTACTCACGGGCCACCAGCAGCCAGGACTCACTGCTCTATGAAATTCCAACTGCCAAATCTACACCAACAACCACAAGCAGCTCCTGGGCAATTTTTCTGCAGGCACCAGGGTCTCCGAGCTACAGTTGGCAAAGAGGGAGCCTGGATCCATACCAGCGGGATTCAGGCAGTATTGAGGGCAAACGCTTTTCAAACAAGCTCTATAAATAGACATGTGCTCGGTGATTAACCAGGAAGAATTTCTTAATTAAATGTGGATTAATGTAAACAAAAATGAGGGAAAAAAAATACAAAAAAATGTTCATTATAGACTCTGAGGTAGCATCCACCAAAAGGGGCTGGGTTTATTTGCTGCAGCCAGACTGAATAAATATATTAGCATTTTAACGGCTCTAATCTACTCTTCCATTTGGTCCACTTACGAATGGAGACCACAAGCCTTGGAAAACGGTGATTATGAAGACATATGAAGTCTGTATCTCCATAAATGACAGCTTAATTAAATCGGACATGCTTTATACTGAACATCACAGCCTATGGAAAGTAACTCGGAATACATTTCCTGTCTTTAGTGCTGTGCTCTTCCAAAAGAAAGCAGCTGAGAAACAGATACTACCTGCAAAAGGATAAGATACCGGGGGGGGTTTGCAATGCAGACTGGGATTCTAGACAAGTAGCCTTCCAGAATCACAACAGGCCCGGAACTCGATGCTTATGGCAACTGCTGGGAGACTGAGGGGATTTCTGCCAGCCTTTCGATGCGTTGCCCTGCAGCAGTGTTGTGAGGCAGACAATGAGGAGGGTGGACCAGAGGCTTTGCAGGGCTGTGTCTGACACATTGTGAATAAACAGGGTGTGTTGGGGGGAGTGAGCTAGTGCAGCAGAGCTCATGCTAGCAGCCCTGGGCAGTGCAGCGCCTGTGGCCCCACAGCGTTCGGAAGCATCAGAGTGTCACGGTCTGACATCACCTGCCCCTGACCCCCCAGCGACCTCACCTGGATTACAGCGAAGCGCTAACAGCCTGCGTCCGCTGACCTCATTTCCAGAGCAACGAGCCTCGCCGCAAGAATGCACCAGCAGGAGAACATCACCGCTGGTTGACCTCCGCTTGGAAACAGGGCCTCAGGTTCAAACGAAAGCCAAGAGCACGGAACGTTTCAGAGGCAACGCTTTCAAACAGCCACACTCTGAAAGGTGCAAAAGCATCATCTAATATTTAGAGGTGAGAGAAGAGGGCGAGTTACAGGAGGAATTCGGGCTGCTTCTATCACTGCCTCTGGCTGAGATATAAAATCAGGGCTACAGGATGAAACCAGCCAGATGGGCAGCGTGCAGATAGAGTTCAGAACTGGACTGAGTCATCCATCCCGAGTAAAACTGCGGGATTACCAGAAATCAAACCAACCAGCATACAGTAAATAGGGCAGCACCATTTTTATCCCGGCTGAGAGAGAGAGGCCGAGGCCATACTGTAGATGGGGCAGGGCAGATGCACCCTTGAGCTTTCACTGCTGTCAAACACTGCTTACAAATGGGCCCCCGAATGTGTATCAGATGCAGAACCTTACAGTAAGCGCTCAGAGACACCCAGGACCAGGGCTCGTGCACAGATAAAAATGATGTGAGTTCATAATGGAGCAGAAAGATCAGGCCGTTAGGATGAGGGTGCTCCTTCCTCGTTAGCACTCAGACAGGAAGCTTCCACCATGCGCAGCACCAGGGGCTGAATCGAAAGCGGACGGAGAAGAGAACACAGCTGGACGCAGACTGACTGGAGTGAGGCCGTAAAGAGAATCTTATTTCTATCCAATCGCTGTAAAATTGACCATTTCGTTTACAATGATCCCTATAAAACTGAATTCCACTGATTCACTGATTATCATAAACTGTATGTATGTGTTGTGTGTGTGTGTGTGTGTGTGTGTGTGTGTGTGTGTGTGTGTGTATGCAAGCTGTCTCGCCTGTCTACACCAGCTGTTTTTCCAGCAGCTCGGAGTCCCTTGGGGTCTACATGGCCATTTCCTACACGAAAAGCATAAGCCTGTATCAGACACAGGAAGGCAAAAATCCATCATCCTCTCTGCGTAATTACACATTCAGTGCCCTCCTAAATCCACACTCACCATTTTCCCGTCAAGGTGATTCTGAATGTATTTTCCAACGCATCTGGCTCAAGTTTATGATAGCCATCTGAAGGGATGACCACCAGGACAGAAAAGATCCACCCAGTTCGTAATGTAAATGAAAATGTTTATTTCACCATCACACAATAACAAGCCACTGAATAAATTAAACAAGAAATGAACAAAGTGCTACCAAACAACAAAATAAGGACAAGGTCCATCGTGTTAGGAAATTAAACGATACTTAAACTCATATGGAACTCTTCACTACCGAGGATACTAAGATCTTTACAATTGACAGAGTTTAAAAATCAGTAAATAGTCAACACTGAGTACAGTCATGCCAGTATAGGTGCTTTTTACAGATCAGAGTATCATATGGACTGGATTTCCTGGATGCAGATGGCCAGCTGGAGCTGGGCTGATGGACACATGGCGGAAGCTGGCGGGCAGTCCATCATCCGTTTGGTATGATATACAGGTTTGTATTTGGTATAAAGAAGTTTGTGGATGGAGACTGTAGTTCTGGTGGATGGCACTGAACAAACGCCTTGGAGCTTCTCCCAGCGGCTAGAGGCACATGGGGTCCACTGAGCAGCAGATGTGTCCATTCTGCAGGGAGGCGGAAAGGGTGAGGTTTGAGGGGGTGTTTCTGTGAGCGATCAGGCGGGGTTTCACAGACAGGTCTTTCACACGTACCTGCAGCACTGCAAAGCTCTTCCGTTTGCAAACACAGTGTGGACGCTGAGGTCAACACAGCACCCCGGCCAATCAGAGGCATTCAACTGCTAGCCCTCCTAAGCAGGTGGATTTGCATATAAAAATGCATTTCTGGCCTGGGCAGGAAGTAGTTTAGCTCACACCCCTCATGGCAGGTGAGTGCCTTACACATGAGATCCTCCAATGAAAACTCCTTTTGAAAAACACATCTCTGTGGTTCCCACCTTCTCCACTCATTTCACCCAAAAAAGACTTAAAAGTTACAGTCTAAATATGTAACTTTTAGTCCAAGTCTAATATTATAGACTTAAAATATTTTAAGCACTTAGTAGGAAAAAACAGTTGGTAGTACTGTTGTTAAATTCCTCCGGGTCCTTTTTTTTTTACAGCACCCAATGATTAACAGAAAAGGTCCAGGTGCGCCCTACAGAATTAGCCACACCTAGCATCTGACATTTAGCATCTGTGAGGCTGTAGGGTGACACAGCAGCACAGTGCAGGTCCTGATACATGCAGCAGAACACACACAGGATCTTACAGGATCTTAGCTGTGTATGCTCTGTTTTTATTTGGGGGGGGTGAGGGTGTAATCTCATTATTTCATTTATAACACAGTAATCAATCTACCTCCTGTGAGCTTTATTGCACACATGAATTATGTGATTCTGGGCAGCATATTTGCATGTTGGGAACTAAAATCATGTATCTGTATGCCAGGAAAGCTGTAGTATTTATAGCGCACATTTTTCCCACCTGGTTTAGCGCCCAGATGACGCAGGTGGTAGGCTAGAACTCGAATGCCATATGTGAGAGGCCTCTGAGAAAGAACACCTCCCAGCCACACTGTGCTTCAGACTCCATGCAAACACCCTGCACTGCACTGACATCAACAGCGCACATCTAACCAGACGAATGAAAACGCGGTACAGATATGCCATTGTTTGGTCCCTGGGGACCACGTGTCTAAAATATCACACTGGGAACATGTAAACAGCAGCCAGTTTCCTTTTTAATAGATGCATTAAGTCTTTCATTATAATCACAGCAGCTGAATGTAAGTATTAAGTGAAACACAAGCCGGTGTCAGCAGGAGGGTGAGAGTCCTTACTGTAGCGTGTAGGAGGAGTGTGTCGGAGAAGCGTGTAGGAGGAGTGTGTAGGAGAGTGCGTAGGAGAGTGTGTAGGAGAGTGCGTAGTGCGCGCCGGGGCGTGGCCTCACCTTGCACTGGCAGAGGGTGCACTCGGTGCCGTGTTTGATCCAGGAGGAGCCGCTGAAGCGCACGATGCCGTGCTCGTCCGTGCAGGTCTTGGTGATGTCGTTGCGGACAGTGTCGGCCTGGCAGGGATCGGTGACACAGCGGGGACAGCACTCCCCCTCGGGGACCAGCGTGAACTCGCAGTCCACCGGCGGGCAGGACAGCGGCCAGCAGTCCACCTCCCCCTGCTGAGAAACAACCGACACATTTCACCCAGACAAACAGCACATACAGGCTCCAAACAGCACATTTCACCCAGACAAACAGCACATACAGGCTCCAAACAGCACATTTCACCCAGACAAACAGCACATACAGGCTCCAAACGCCACATTTCACCCAGACAAACAGCACATACAGGCTCCAAATGCCACATTTCACCCAGATAAACAGCACATACAGGCTCCAAACGCCACATTTCACCCAGACAAACAGCACATACAGGCTCCAAACACCACATTTCACCCAGATAAACAGCACATACAGGCTCCAAACGCCACATTTCACCCAGATAAACAGCACATACAGGCTCCAAACGCCACATTTCACCCAGACAAACAGCACATACAGGCTCCAACTGGCAAATTTCACCCAGACAAACAGCACATACAGGCTCCAAACGGCACATTTCACCCAGATAAACAGCACATACAGGTTCTGCAGACCGCCAGTGCATTGATCACAGGAGAATAAAATTCTGCAATATTGTATTTTATCAGTGCATTGCTTAGCACCGCAGGGAATCACATAGTACTGTGTAGGGATCGCATGATTGTTTATTATTGCTTTTTGCCTGGATAAATTTAACAGTAAGCATGCACACTTGTGGTTTCAGTGCCCTGTTTGGCACTAGTGCTTGTTTGTGTGTGGTTAGTCGCGTGTACAATGATTTGTGTTGTTTTGTTGGATGCACATTGTGCTTGACCTTTTAACTTTGGGAGTCACTCTGGATGGGAAAATGTAAATGTACTCAGATCCAGTAACTCATGCTGAAGAAGAGTGTGCTAAATCACAAAAGTGTTAATGTAATGTATTGATCAATGGGGGATGCTAGAACACCAATTGGTAGAGAATTCTAGAACATTGATCAATGGCGAATGCTAGAACATTGATAGGCAGACAACACTAGAGCATTAATCCTTAGAGACTGCTGCAACACTGATTAGTAGAGGATACCAGCAGACCCAGACGTGGGGACTACTGGAACCTCGATCCACAGAGGAGAGAATTTCTTCCTGAGGGATGGGGCAGGATGGCAGTATAGCCAGGCCATTCCACTCTTCTGGATTTTGGGGAGAAAATACTTGCTTCCTAACTGACTTTTTGGTCATTGAGGCCAGTGCTGTTCTCTCCTCCTTTTCCATTCATTACCATTAACGTTGTGCAAACACAGCCTTATTGGATTTCTCTGCCGGATCCAATCGACTGGCAGACAGGGGTCATATATTTTGGCCACCTTTAGCTAAGCGGTGATTTAGCTCAACATGACCTACTTCTAACATTTTCATTCTCTCTCCTGTAATCCTTTTATCTGACTGAACTGCAGCCATACCTACAGATGTCACATCAGTGCCTATATCACACCCAAGAGCTGCATTATTAAGAAATAATGAAAATTCATCAGTAAGTAAAATGTTAATTTCACTGCTTTCACTGTTTTCACAATGTAATGAATGATGCACAACCAACTGTCAGCATGGTGCAGTAAATAAACCAAACAGATAGAGAGATCAGTTCCTCTGCTCAGCATGTGCGATTCTCCGGTGAGAATAAGGTGACATTCCCATGGTGCACGGGATCTCTTCACGCTCTCATTATCTTCAGGTAGCTCATAACCTTCTGCAGATTTTATGTAAATGTGTTTACGTGACATGCAGTATGTACCATCTGTTATCTGGATACTGTGGAGAGAGAGAGGAATCCTCTGTCTCTGTAACTGCACACTGACAGGCAGGTAATGTTGGATCAGTGATGCGCTGAATTCAGAGGAAATACCTGCTCCCTGACAACTCAGACAGTTTGCGCTGTTCACTTTAGATACAGCTTCACATTCATATCTGAATCCCCTGGTACCAATTCAGCTGGTCTAACAGCATTTTGCCTGCTGGCTTTGTGTCCTGGGATTAAAATCATTCAGCATTTCATTTGCTTATTACTCACAAAAAGCACTTTAGCTGTGAATGAAATTCAAATACAGACGCAAAGTGGAAAAAAAAAATATGTCCGAGTTTAGAATATTATTCCTTTTTCTCTTGAATGTAAAATTACATTTCCCCCCCCCCCTCAACCAGCGGCAATTTTACAGTTGCATTATTGAAATATGAAAAGCTAATCTCCCGCTGTGTACAGTAGCCCACAGTTCCTTTGGGTGGCTCAGTCCCATAAATCTGCAGAGATTACAGGTGTTCCAAGCGCAGCACAGACCCACACAATGCTTCACTGCCATATTGATTAATTCTCAAGGTAAAACAGAACTGGGTCATGCTCTCTTTACAGTAAGAAATGTAACACAGTAACAGCTAATGCTTCTTTTTTTCCCCCTTCCTCAGTCGGATTACAAAGTGGCCGGTTTAATACATGCAGATCTAATTACACCTCACAAAGCACGCGTGGTGTAAAAACGCACCAACCCCCTCCTCTTCCTCAGTCCCAGCACTAAAGGATGTTCAAGGGCGATTATCTTTAATTGGTGACATTTGGTTTAAAGAGTATTCCTGCGTCTGCGAACACCGTGCCCCTTAATTAAGGCTTTCTGTGTGGCGGCCATGTTTTCACCTCCGGTCACAGTAATGTAGGGGAGTGTTCTGCGTCTCCCCGAGACAACGGGGGCTTCTGTTGCGTGCAGGCACTTCCCCAATTCTAAATCTGCTCCACTGCTGCGCGACAAAATGTCAGCTTGCTAGATAGAGGGACAGGCCTTTTTCTTATTTTACTTCAAATTAGGCAAAATTATGCCGATGGGCAAAATAAATAAAAACATTTTTAAAAATCCCCCTCTGGTAACGGCATGCAGAGCGGCCCTGAGAAAGGCTGGTCCTTTCTGTGTGGCCAGCGGTTTGGAAATCTGCTTTTGACAGAAGCGCACAGAGCTCTGGGTGACTGTGGTTTATTCAGAGTTCATTACACATCATCTCCCTGACACTGGAGGCAGAGCGTATCTCTTAAGACCATTCTCTTCTGCTCTCTCAAGTCCTGCTGCTTATTCCATTTTGCAGGAGGAATTCTGACACATGGTCCTCGAAGGCCCGCAGAGAGGGCGGGGCCTGGCCTGGCCTTCCTTCTCTCCACACAGACCATACACTGATCCGCCACATCTAACACACAGCTCTGTCAGGCCCACAACACACAGCGCAGCCCCAGTTTAGCCCCAATAACAGCCGTTACAGGTTTCCTACAATTACCGTGAGAGTTTTGCCGCTAAGCGACGCATTACAACAAAAACATTACTTCTGCACTCACAAAGCGGCGCGCCTGAACATGTCTGAATTCATATGTTAATGTTTTGCCGTTATTCGTGTTTGCTCTGTACAGCAGGTCCGTTTGATTAATGTGAACAAAAGAACGCAACGCTGAGGCCCCTCGGGACGGTGTGACAGAGATATGCTGTGGGGAGTGATTTAAGGGTGACACAAAGGAGACTCGCACAAAAGCAGCAAAGTGGAATTTTTCTCCCCCCTCCTCCTACGAGAGGCACCAGCGGAATGCCAAAGCTAAAAATTTGCATTTAATAAACATATGGGCTGGCCTGAAGTACATCTGAAAGGCACATAGGATAGCGCTGATGTAACGCTCTGCCAAGTTTAAATCCTCATAAAACTCTGTTTGAACAGCAGGGAGGCTGAAACCTTGAAAAAGGCTGATAGCTGCAGAAAGTCACAACCAAATGTTTCCTCTCTTTTTTTTTTTAGCTAATTCAGCAGCACACGCCGAAGCCCTCACCCCACAGTGCTGCAGCGTAAAGATAATGCTCATGTTCTTACAACACCGGTGCTTAAGGAACCAGCCTTTCTTATAGGTCCGGACCTGTATTCAAAGGGTTGCAGGTCTGAAGGCTGCATACTGAACTGCTGTTGTACGCTTGTACATTATTTATCCTGAACTGTGGCAGAAAAAACCCAACAGTATAAATGGATCAAAAGTGGGAATTAAGCTATAAGGATGTAAGTAAGGATGTAAGTAAGGATGACTACAGAGCAGTTGAATAGCACTGAATCACAACTGACCTTAAGACTCATAATAAAATGAAGGACATGGTTTGTCATTAGATATTGACACTGCATTGACACTTCCCTCTGACGTCTGCTGTCTTTAAATCTCAGCTCAAGGATGTGCAGCCCTGGTCAAACCATAACAGAGATGGTTTTTATTCCATCCAAACCCTTAATTAGACTGTTGTATCAATGATGTGACTGAAATAATGTACGTGACCTTCCAATCTCAGTGGTGGAGCTTTTCTTGCTATGTCTGTATGGGAGGCAGTGAAGTGTAGTGGTAAGGAGCAGGGCTCATAGCTGAAAGGTTGCTGGTTCGATTCCCCACTGGGGTACTGCTGGTGTACCTTTGTGCAAGGAGCTTAACTCTTGCATATGAGTTGCCTCAGTAAATATCCAGCTGTAATAATGGATAACATATAAAAATTGTATCCTATGCAAGTCTCTCTGCATAAGAGCATCTGCTAAATGCCAATGATGTAAAGTAATGTCTGTGATGCTGAGTTCCTCCAGGAGGGGGGCAGCTGTGGGACCGGGCGGGCGTCTCTCACCAGACACTGGCACTGCTGGCAGTTCTCCACCCAGGTGTCCCCGCTGCCGTAGGCCCGCAGCCCGTTCTGGTGCAGGCACTTGCTGCTGAGCCGGGGGTCGCACTCCGGGCAGCAGAACAGGTCCACCGTGGGGTTCTCACAGTCACAGACCATCCTACGGCACAGCACCAACCCGCTCTGAGGGAGAGAGGGAGGGGGAGAGAGGGAGAGACAGAGAGGGAGAGAGGGGGAGGGAGAGAGAAAGAGAGAGGGAGAGAGGGAGAGAGGGGGAGGGAGAGAGAGAGGGGGAGAGAGAGAGAGAGAGAGAGGGAGGGAGAGAGAGAGTCAGAGAAACAGAGAGACACAGAGACACAGAGAGACAGAGGTCACACTCCTTTTACACATATCCCATCATGCCTCAGCCTGGAGCATGAGATCACCCTGCTAACCCGCCTCC
>CM032899.1:20768630-21023630 GCA_019176425.1 Megalops atlanticus
CTCCGGCTCTTTGTGGTACACTTTAGCTGACAGAGCGTGCTCTTTGAAACTCCGAAGTGACTTGCTGCTCACACTGAAACACTCTCCTGCCAGAATCAAGTGCAGCGAAAGCAATCGAACCCGTGATCTCTCTCCGACTCGACTTCAATGAAACGGTGCGCTGAAAAGAGAGCAAACCCTATTTTTAAAAGCGTGGCTGCCTTGGCATCAGGCATATGTGAGCTATTTTCTGCAGCGCTCATTCAGATTCTGCTCTCCGCGGCGGCGGCAGAGGGGCCCTCTCTCACAGGAGCCTGCTGGCTGTGTCAGGAATGCAAAGATGCTCGTGGGCTCGGGAACCGCTTCCCCGTCTGGGCTGATATGAGTGGACGCCGCACGGACGGTCTGAAGCCTGACAGGAAGTGATGGGAAAGTGAAGCTTCACGAACCGTCAGGCCGAGTGATCTGAACCACTCAGGGTGTCTCACGACAGAGAGCAGTCCTGTGATTGTTGTGTGGGAGACAGTGACTGACAGCGGGTAATAGCTCGGTGTTGATGAAGGTCCGTCCCTCCTGACAGGGCGTTTGTGAGACTGACTCCTCCTGGAGAGACCGCAGACTGTGCTGACTGAGCGGGGCTCACCCTCGGGGGCGCCTCTCTCCCCAAACGCTGACAGCGCAGTAACACACTCACACCCCGGCACTGCCGCTGCTCTGATCAGAGGCATTCAACACACGCACCGGCCAGCCCGGAGAACTGCTCAAGCTAACTGCAAGCAGAGCGCCAGTGCTTTTCACTCACACCAAATCCCGCTAAAACTCTTACAACACTGACAGAAGTCAAGAATAACTAAGCCCAAGTCAAGCAGGAGAGGAGTTTTGATTTCATAGTCTATCATCCCAAAAGGTGCTTCTCAATGTACAACACTTCAACAATCACAACAGAACAAAACATTTTTTCAGCAGGTGCAAATAATTAAAGATGGAAACAAGAGCACTAGTTATTCCGGACACACGGGGAGAGTTCAGTAATATTTAACAGACTGTCTGGCCACCTCAGCTCCATCGCTGACTGATGCTCCCTCTCACCACGTCCTACAGCGATGACAGCAGACCTCCTGATTTCCACTTGACTTCCTGTGACGATCCCAGCAGACGCCATGGCAACCCTGCCACTGCGTACGCCGTCGATAAGGGGGTCAGCGCTCGGAGGACCCCACGTGTGAAGGCTGGGCGCCTTTTGGAATTACAAAGCGGCTCCCAAACCCCGGGATCTCCCTCTCCCACCAGCTCCTCTTTCACGCTAATTGAGGAATTCATTCCCACGAGCTGGCCGTGGTGCAGCCCCCACTGCGATCCCCGGCCCCTTTGAAGCCACAAACGCCTTTGTTGTGTCATTCGCCCACTGTTCAGCCATGCTGATGTTCCAGTCTTCAAAGGTCGCACCACCAGCACAGTCCTGCCTCGGAGGATCATGGGTAATTCTTCCCAATGCCGTTAGAGAAAGTGACGCTACAGACGGCGGCTGCTTAATGAGAAGCACAGAAACACCGATAGGGAGCCGTTTCAAAGAGCAGCGTTCGCTCATTATTTTTCCACCTCTCCTCAGAAAACAGAGGAGATCAAGACATCTTCCCATACAGCACTTCCACTCTAAATTGGCTTTGTGCATTGATCTGTCAAAATGTATACTACATTCATATTTTCCGGAGGATTATGGATAGCTCCCTTCCTAATGATGAACGCAGTGCTTTGCATTCGTCTGCAAGCAATAACTACAGGTCGGCGTTACATCGTCATAATGCTAAATAATTCTGTGCGTCTGTGGCCTCCCCCTTATACAGACTGAAACTGAGGGGGAGGCTGTGTCCTCGTGTAAAATATTCATGCTCTTCAATGTATTCAAAAAGGTCAGAGGCGCTTCAAAATAACAGCTATTTCCAAATGCACTTGTCGTTTCGAGAGCAAGGTTATAGTCAGTTTGCTGGTGTGCACTACCGTTTAATAAATCAACTCTAACTGTAGAAAGAAAGGTCTAAATTTAGCATCACAGACACTAGCGCTGTTTTCTCATTCTCTTTACTGAAAATTACCTTTGGCATTCATATTTATATATGCCTGTTTTGCTTGGCCAAAAAGAAAAAACGTATTTTTGTCACTGGCGAACAGTGAGCATTGTTGCCTTGGAGATCAAACACAATCATATCAGTTTACTGAAATTCACTGAAGCGTTGGGAGAAGAGGGGCGACGATCTAAAGGACGTGGTGATTTTTGAGTTTGGGAGCGTGTAATGTATTCCGGCCCGGGACGCTCTGAGACGCTGTTTGTGTGAGAACAGTGAGACCGCGAGCATGTGCCGGCGGTGCCCGGAGCCCCGCTCTCTCTCTGCCTGCCGCAGAGGCCCGACTGCCGGGGCTGATGGGATGGATTCACACCGTTATTCCTCCCATTAACTTGAGTGACAGGCTGGAAACAAAGGCTCTATTAAAGCTCCTCCAAGGGCGCTGGATGAAAGCCGCTCTCTCTTTGTGCGGCGCTGAGGTGCTCCACGCATCTCTCGGCCGGCTCTCAGAGACACGGCAACCTCCCACTCTCAGGGACGGGGCTGTCACTGATGTCACGGCCAGGGCGGGGGCGGGGCTGTCCTTTAAACCCCACAGGCGCGGGGTCTATCCGAATAAACAAAACAGCAGGCCAACGGAATTACTATCCACACCTGGGGAAATGGCGGTTTGCTACACTGGAATTGAGTGGAATGAGTGGAATTACATAGAGCGAATTCTCACAGTGATATCTGTTATTGGTTATTTGTTATCATGCATTTTGTTTTACCAGTTCTATCCTTTTCCCACTAGGAGAGTTGAGCACTGAAAGGAGCCTAGAAGTTACTCCTTATGTCGACTGTAGTAGGGGAGGTGAGCAATGACTCACAAGACTGCAGCATACAGGAGGTGAGCAATGACTCACAAGACTGTAGTATACAGGAGGTGAACAGTGACTCACTCTACTGTAGTATACAGGAAGTGTGCAGTGACTCACTGTATGGTAGTATGCAGGAAATGAACAGTGACTTGCTGTACTGTAGTATACAAGAGGCTCACAGCACTGCAGTGAAGATACCTCATATGCGGCATTATCTAATCTTCAGTACTGTGACTACAAGGATGAGAATGAGAACGAGGGTGGCCACAGCAAGAGGACATTCCTAAGGACCTCCTCTGCAATTTGCAGCATGTAAAACCCTCCTCATTCCACCTCAGGGAAGTGGCATTTACAGGTAACGAGCGGGTTCTGAGGGTAGCCGTAGAAAACAAGCCGACTCCAGCCACTAAGAGTTCTAATTAAGAGACACTAATTAAGCATGATGAACGCGTCCCGCAAGATGGTAAATAAATAATAAATACGCAATCAGCATGCTTAAACAACCAGTCTGAGCTCGGTCTGGATGAACCCCCAGGATGTATTATTAATCACAGAGAAAAACACACTCACAGGCAGAAAAACACCTGCAAACCAGGGTGCAAGCCTCACATGTGCTTCCTGTACAAAACTCCACTTTATATGGTGGTGCGTGTTTTCTTTTGATTAAACACTGCACTTTAATTGTAGCCAGTTCAATCGACAGTTTAATCAGCAATTACAACAAACTGTAAAATTCCAAGCACATTTTGCCTTCTTTGAGCAGAACAGGCGTCAGTCTTCTGAAAGTGCACAGTCTGCTCCGTGGGTTTTTCAATCATTACAACGTTAACACCTGCAGTAATTACACAGAGTACTGTACTCCCTTCGGTACAGTGAGAATTATATATGACCTCAAACGGGGGACACTAACCCAGGATTCTCTGTGCTAGAAATGTACTGGCCTAGATCACCAAAGGAGGACATGCAGACTAAATTACTCCAACCTCCAATCAGAAGCATCCCGGTATCAGCCAACCCCAGGCAAAAAATAAGCCAAAAAAAAGGTAAAAATGCATAATTTAAGAGGACCTGCTGGAAGGACTCATCCTCAGTCCGTTTCATCGTGTGGCCGGTTTCACACATTGCGCACGCGGTAAATGTAGGGCACTCACAGGGGTACTCAGGATCTCAACCTTCCTCTCCCTTTGTGACCGTGAAAACCACCAAAGGCACACTCTGAAAGGAGTCCCTTTCATACAGCACCACGGCACTTTCCCTCCATAATCACTGCTTATTTTATACAGCTTATTTTTCACCGCTCACCGCATGCTGAGAGGTGAGGTGTCCCTGCACCGAAAACGAGCCGCTTCCACAGCGCTCAGGAGTCCCCAGGAACAGAGCTCTCACTTCCGCTCACTTACATTTTCACTCGAGGAAAAGTGTGTTTACTTTCGCAGTACCCTCACCACCACGGCACGAAGCTGAAGTTATTATTAATGCCAGCAGCGTGAGTTTAGTGCTTCTGACGAATCTGTGATCGTAGACAGTTTTTTATTTCCCGAAAGGACAAAAAGCTGGGAAACGAGGAGTGTGCAGAAGCAGAGAGGCAGCCAGGAATATATCTGAGAAATGTTCCCATCTCACAGCCTCCGCCCGCACCTGAACAGGGGCTGAAACACTGAGTCAGGGGAGTGGAAACACAACAGTGGATCTCTCTGTGTGCAGAACGGCAGGGCTAAGTCTCCCCCGTTACCCCCAGGGCTCCAGCATCTCTGCGGCCCACAGACCGGCCGGCCCTCACCGACTGGTCCTCCACCGCTCGCTGTCAGTCCGCACGCGTGGGGGCGGAGCGAGGGGCGTGAGTCAGTCTGACCGCACTTAATTGCGCTGGCATCAGAGAGCAGCGAGCCCGCCGGGACAGGCTGAGACGTGCCGGGATGCTCGGGGTAGGAGCTCGGCCCCTGTGTAATGAGGACCCCTGGGTGTCACTCCGGCCTCCTCCGGTGCGAGAGGCCGCCAGCATCAGCAGCCGCCTCCGGTTGCCACGGCGCCCGGACCGTCTGGGCCGCCTGGCCGCTAATTAGGGCCACAGGAAGTAACACTTCATCTGCTGAGCTTCCTGCTGCACGAATGTGCCTGTGTGTGAGAGAGCCACGTCTGTGCTCTCTCAGTGACAGATCTGAGGCCCGGCCTCACCAAGAGCCTCTACTTACAACATCACAAAGGAATATTCATTACGGGGAAGATGGAGCACACAGTCTATCCACACTTGCAACAATTGGATTGGACAATAAAGGTTTGGCTGTTTGATACAGACGTCAATAAATGAGTGTAGCTGCAGTATAATGGCCAATGATTTTTTGGCTTTTTTTAAACGTCAGATGATCTGAAGTGTGTGGTCAATACTTGGAGCGAGAGGATATTTCAGTTCACTCGTTTCACTCCTCTGAAAGACGCTCTCGCCTCTGTTGTGCTTCACTGTTCCGGCCCACGATCCCTTGCGGAGGGACGGCCGATCATTAGATGTAAGGATGCGAGGGAAAGACAGATGGATGAAAGAGTCAATGCCCTCAGATGAATCTCCTTTCCTGGCTCCTCTCTCTCAGTCCATTTTAGAGCTATGGAGAGTAACAGTCTGAAGCCATCTGTGGTCATCATTAGCTGCTTAGCGCTCAGTAGGTTACCACTGAAACAAAAAACCAGACACTGAAACCTAATAAAAATGGGCTGGGAGAGGCAATGAGTACCCTCAATATTAACTAGGGACAGGCATTTTGTATAATTTTACTGCAAAGGGAACAAAAAGGGGTAATGTGTAATTTCATACATAAAACTACAAATTATAAACAATAATACTAAGCATGAGCAAGAATATGAAAGCATACATTGCTGTCTGTGCAATTGGTTATGGTTATGTCTGTCAGTATGGTTCTACACAACCAGTCTAATGCATATGTCATTGCCTACAATCCGTATTCAAATAGCCTTTCAAGTACACGAGTAGTGACGTTTTTACTGGTAACCAGGTACCTGATACACCTGTTCTCATGCTTAGCAATTACTACTCAGCAAGAACCCACAAAAATATCAGCTTACTGCTCCCCTCATTTTATTCTACCCATTTAATTCTGTTCTTCCGAGGAAACATTAAATCACTACACAACAGCTGACATCTAGATTAATAAGGCAATACATTAATAGCCTGTTTTCTCAGTCATCCAATTTGCCCATGTCTCACGCCTTAATTCTTACTCCCCACATGTAAACACTGAATAATTCATACCACTTCAGAGTTATGAGCATTCGGTGGCTGTCTCTGAAACGTGGCACCTGTGAATCTGAACAGAGTCCCTTGGTTTAAAGGCCCGGTGGAGACAACAGCGCCCCCTACGTGATGTCTGTTAGCCGCGTGCAGCAATGCAGGTTTCGTGCTATGTTTCATGTCTTTCTAACTGTCACCAGCCTCTCGTCACAGCCCAGCGGCGGCTCCCGGGGGGGGACTAAAAGGCCTGTGTGCCCCGCCAGCCATTACCGCCTCACTAAGTGAGGAGCGGAGCGGGACGTGAAAGCTTTTTCGTGTTCGGCGTTCGGCCACGCCCGACCTCCGCTGGCCCTCTCCGGATGCAGCTGGCTCCTTCCTCCCTCTCCCTGGCGTGCGGAAAGCCTCGATCAGTCACATTTCTCTCTGAACCCCCTCTCCGGAAAGGCCACCCCCCCCATCACCCGCACGCCATTGGCTGACCCACTTCCTGCCTCGCTGACACATGCCGTCACCCATTGGAGCACGGTGTAACTCCTCACCATCCACCTTAGCCCTTGTGCAGGGACTCTGTGCGTAAGGGTAAGCCAGGACAGCTGCTGTCTCTGGGCCTGATCGGTCTGAAGGCAGACGGGATCCGTGGCAGTCAGTCCCCTGGGAGAGAGGGGCCCCAGCTCTGAGACAGCGGAGAGATGCGCTGCAGCTTTGATGAACACCCCGTCACCTCCAGCCGACTCCCTCTCCCTCTCTCTCCCTCTCTCCTCCGCATGACTGCAGACTTCTGAGAGTCAAACACTCTGTTGTTTGAATTCTAATCAACCTCTGCGATTAACCACTGGGACAAGAACCAAAACAGACCCTGCCCAGGGGAACACATCGCGACAGGTCCCTTAATTCCATGAGCTATAAGCACCAGACAAAGCCAAGTGCTGTGGCACTGTATGCACGGTGTGTTTATTCATCTTTCGTTTGAGCAGTTTGCCATCAGGCTGTGAGAGCACGTTACCAGATGGTGACCAGAGTCGGGATTCACCCCAACACAATGCTTGAAGACTCACTGTAGATAAACTCACAGATAGGATCTTTCGGCTGTGGAGTCACCTGTGTGTGTCTGAGTCACCTGGCTGACACTGACTTTATCTCTTTAGACCTTAATAGAAAATGACAGCTATCGGCAGCAGCAGGCCCAACACACTGTGAGAGCAGCAGAATAAAGTGGCCGGTTAACACTGGCGGTAAATGGCACACCTTGTAAAGCCCTTTATGTACAATCAATACGCGCTAAGATGGGCGGTATGAGCTGTGCCTGCCTGATGAGCTTTAAAAAAGAGAGAGAGTGAGAAGGAGAGTGGGAGGGAGGGAGAGGGGGAGAGGGAGAGAGATAGCCAGAGAGAGAGAGAGAGAGAGAGAGAGAGAGAGAGAGGCAGCCAGAGAGAGAGAGAAAGAAGGAGAGAGAAGTAGCGGTAAGTGATGAGTCTGTATTCCATTAGTTTAGCTGGTTCTGTCAGTGAAAGAGCACCCTTTAACCCACACCTGCAATAAATATAAATCACTGCAGAATGCCATCTTAATTAAATTCATTTTACTCCCACGGTCCACATGCCTGCAATCTACCTGAGACAACACACCATAGCTTCCACGCTCTGCATAATCTCTGAAATATTATAACTATCCAAAGGAATTTGTGAATCTGGAACAGGTTTTAATTGTGTTTCCCCTCAATACTTTGTATCAGGGGTCAATTTATTTCACATACCATGAAGGGAAAGATATTTACTTTTTAAAGGCCGGGTGAGAAGGCTTTCTGCTTACTACCAGAAAAACACTGATGGGATATGAGCAGAAAATGTGTCAGATAAAGGAAGACCATCTGCTTCTTTATCTGGTTGCATTCTCAGCCAAGACATCACAGTTTTTCACAGATCTAGCATTATTTTATAAGTGAAATAACAAAATCACAAAATGATAATATCACAGCACACTGTGATTCATATTCCGTACAAAAACAGTATTTTCTGTGCTTTCATTTTTTAAAATAAATTCAGGACCCAAATTTAGCTCACAACAGTCCACTTGAAGATGGGCACACGGTAAGCAGTCCCATGGGACTGCTTCAATCTCATATTTTTTATTAATATTTTCTTTTAATCCAACAATTTAATATTTTCTTGTATTTATTCAAAGCATTAAGACACAGCTTTGAAAGAACCCAACCTGTTCAAATTCAAAACACATTTTGGTTCTGTAGTTTCCTTAGCTCCGACTCCACATCGTTTACTGTGAAGGACTTTAATACAGAACAACTTTGGCAAAAACCAGCCACTCACCTTTCTCACATCTCTTGCCAGTAAAGCCTTGCTGGCAGATGCAGGTGTTTGGGGAAATACAGGTGCCTCCATTCTGACACACACCATCACATAGAGCTGAGGATAAAAGTGAAGGTAAGTCACACCATACTGGATTTCATGTGGTACTCAGTGTTGTATACTGTGATACCCACACAATCCACTAAATTCAATTAAAAAGCAAATCACTTGTGTATTCTTTAATGTATGTGTTATCAGTCCCGACAGGGTAGAAACTGCAAGCATTCTTAGAGCCCCTTACAATTCTTCTTTTCGATAATTTTTGTTAGAGCTGTCCTAATACGATTGTAATAAGTCAATATTTCATCGGTGTCAGCAAAATTGCAATAAAGGCTTCAACAGTAATGTTACCATTATAGCTCTACCACGCAAATTCATGGCCCTAATATGGTCATATTTTTTGAAAATCACATTAGCAAGTAATCATGATCAATGACAAGAATGGGACTCAGTCACAGATACTCATAACAGAAGAGATGCAACACTTTCTGATTGTTAGCGTCTTCAGTATAGCAACCACACATATCAAAGGGAGCAGAGCGGACACAGGTGAAGAGGGCCCAGATCACAGAATAACACAGGTGAGGAGGGCCCAGATCACAGAATAACACAGGTGAAGAGGGCCCAGATCACAGAATAACACAGGTGAGGTGGCCCCAGATCACAGACACGGCGCAGGTAAAGTGGACGCAGATCAAAGAATGAACACAGGTGAGGTGGCCCCAGATCACAGAATAACACAGGTGAGGTGGCCCCAGATCACAAAATAACACAGGTAAGGCGGACACAGATCACAGAATGAACACAGGTGAGATGTACTCAGATCACAGAATGAACACAGGTGAGACCCACGTCACAGACAGGGCACGGAAGGCGGGTGTGGCTCACCTTTGCAGTGCGTGCCGTTGCCGGAGTAGCCTGGCTTGCAGGAGCAGCTGTGACCCCCCACGGTGTTGAAACAGAGGGCGTTCTCATCGCAGCTGTGCTGTCCGCTCACACACTCGTCGTGCTCTGAAACGGGGGGGAAAGCCTGCTGAAAGCAGCCGCTTCTCACACGCACACACCATCACACTGTTACAGCTCCACACCAAACTGCAGCTTAACTCACTGCCCTAAATTACTGCAGAACATGAATTACAACACAAGACCATTGCGCAGACAGAAACAAGCTATTCAGCCCATCCTGGCCTGACATTCTGCAGTATATAAGATAATAACAATTACAACACCAATAACAGTAATCATTTTATTTGTGGCAATTACAGTTTTGTGCAACAGACACAATTAAAACAGCATTTTATTATTTGTATTTCAGTTTAGCGCTCTATTTCATACTTGGCTACCTTATCTGTTTCACTGGTATGAATTGCTGCTGCTTAGGAAAGTGTAGAGGCAATCAATCAGCAACACGAGGAAAATGAAAAAAAGAAATCCTGTCCCAGCGCGATTGGATGGTTTACCCTCCCATCTATCCGCTCTGAGATCTGACATCTGGAGGGCTTAACTAGCAGCTTCTCGGTGCCCTGCGAGTGACCGGGAACGCTCCAGGTGACAGGGAATGCAGAGGGAGATTGCCATCTCATGAGGAATGCAGCTTTAATCTCCCCTGCCTGCTGCTCTGCAGAATTCCTCATAAATACGGTTACTAGGTGCTTTCATGCTGGGTTCTAAGGGCCTGCAGTTACAAAACAAATCTGGGCAAACCAGAAAAAGTAATTATTCCCAAACATGCAACCGTGAAAAAAACAATTAAACAGGATTTTTTAGTTAATTGAAGAAAAATTGCTCTTCGTGATGAACACTTGATTCAATCCCCTGATGTTTCCTGCCCCCTATTACAGGACAGCCAGGTTTTCCAGCTCAGAAGCGCAGTCTGTTTGACGTGTCTCATTTTAAGCCTTTCAGAGGCTAATTGCAGTTATGAAAATTGCAGTTTTAACCAAAAAAGCCAACAAGGCATAATTGTGGGTGTGCATTTCTGCTACAGGGAAAACAGGCTGACCACTGATGTAGCTATGCCACTATTTAGCAGTCATTAGCCTGTCAGCACTGACTGCATCCCTTGGGCCCAATTCATTTAAGAGCAGGATTATAGGAACAGTGGGAAGCTAACATGCAGTGGTAAGCTAACATGTGTTGCATATATGGGCCAGCCGTGTGGCATAGTGGTAAGGAGCAGGGCTTGTAACCAAAAGGTTGCTGGGGCACCGCTGCTGTACCCTAAGGCGAAGTACTTAACCCATAACTGCCCGAGTAAAACTCCAGCTGTATAAATGGATAATATGTAAAAATTGTAACCCAAGCAAGTCGCTCTGAATAAGAGTGTCTGCTGGTTGCCGATAATATAATGTAATTCCACCGCTGGATATGCCATGCCAACAAAACAAGCACAGGCTTACAGTAACGAGCATGTTCTGCAATGACAGAATCTTCCTGTAAGTGACGCTGGTGAGAGGGGAGGTGCAGTGAAAGGGGTTGAGTCCGCGGTGTGAAATCTGCAGTGTAAGAGTGCAGTGGGGGAGAGGTCCCAGAGGACGAACGCAGCAAAGTCACACAGAGGACGTGAATCATCACATCTGAAGAGCTGGCGTTTATCCGCCTCCAGAGTGGTTAATATGCAGCTCCTCCTCCCCCGAACGGGCCAAGCAAACCTCCCCGCTCCCCGCACGTACACCTGACACTTCCCCTCTCATGCAGATTATAACATTTAAAAAGCCCCCGCCGCCGTGTGCATGAGGGTCCGAGAGGGTGCCCCGAGCCGGGGGGGGGGACTGGGGACAAAGCCCTTCAGCATTAATGGCATGTGACAGCAGGCTTGTCCAGCGATCATCAGAGCCGCTGGGCCGTGACAGCGTAAATGACACCAATTACCTTCCATAATTACAATTTTAAACAATCCTGCCTCCCTCTCAGAGCTTGTGCCAGGCCCCAAATTTCCTACGTGTCTAACGCGCGCTGATTTCAACCAGCGCTCTGGGTAACAGGTCCAGCGATACACAGACGCCTAAACCCCCCTAGCTTTAAAGGTGGTGATTTTTGTTTGTGCATGGCTGGGGGGGTCCTCCCGTTTCCACTCTACTTTGGGAAATACTACTCTGAAATGTGTCTCAACGGCAGCTGGCTGCTCTTACTGAAAGCACAGATTAATGAGAGCCATCTTGCAGAGGAGAAGCTTGCCTAAAGTTCTCCAAGTCGCCACCTTGGAATGACGGCAAATGCAGCTCTATCAGCCTGTAGGTTTTGCTGTTCCCCATTCTCAACATAATACAGGTTAGAGTCAACAATAGAACACACTCTGTATGCAGCTTCCAAACAGCCTGTGGGGAAGAATTCATTTATGGGTATTAGCAGTGCAAGCGAGCTTCAGAAACCTCAAGGGTTTCCATCAGATACCCGAGGACAACGTATTCTTTACTTCAGATCTGGTGTCAAGAGGAACAATATCTCATGAGACGGTGCGGAAGCTTCAGACACCCCTCTTTTTTGTCACAATCAAATCTATTAAGTTGTTGAAATGGAAAGTGACATTTTGCTTATCTCCTCTGAGACGGTGAGTAGGCCAGCTGAAGAGCTCTCCGTAAACACTGCACAGAGGCTGCAGCGCACTTAATCCAATCCCGAGCCGTCTGAATTTAATCACGTTTTAAATCACTTCAATCAGACAAATAACAGTGCCGTAGAAATGTAAAAGTAAAATTGATTATCCCAAGGTCAGCTGTGTCGTTCCCGTGTGTGTGTGTGTGTGTGTGTGTGTGTGTGTGTGGTGTGAGATCAGGTTTAAATTGATGGGAAGGTGGGCTGGTGTCCTCTCAGGCCAAGGTTTCCCTCTGACACACACGCGTCTCCTGTTGTTTTTCTCTGTCGCCGGCGTTCATGCCTTAGACAGACAGACGATCAATTATGCAGGTGCTGTCAGCACAGACCTCCCCCACCCACCCCCTCTAGCCTTCAGGATAACACATGGCTGCTCTCTTAGCGGCTCTGTATTCAGCACTTACTCAGCCTATCTGTATAAGAATAAGACTGAAAACATCAAACCGTAGAAGCTGAATCGCACGTGCAGTGGACAATATGTCGAACCAAACTGAAATTATGGAAAAGTCTGGTTTGGGATGTCAGATGAAAATATTGTCCAGTGAGTGTGCTACCAAGCCGTGCTGAGTTACATTACATTATTGTCATTTAGCAGATGCTCTTATCCAGAGTGGTTTACATAGATTATAATTTTATCCATTTATACAGCTGGATATTTACTGAGGCAATGGTGGGTTAAGTACCTTGCCCAAGGGTACAACAGCTTTGCCTCAGTGGGGAAACGAACCAGCGACCTTTCAGCTTCAAGCCCTGCACCTTACCACTACACCACACAGCCGCATGTGACAGGAACAATCCATGCCTTTTTGTTAGGGTATATCAACCGAGCAAACAGCCAGCCGCCACACTGAGGAGCAAATGAAGCTGCAGGCGGAGAGTGGAGGGGGAGAGGGAGCCCCGAGCCGGGGCTCCCAGACGCCACAGCACTGCATTTAGATGTCAGCCTTCCCCAGAGGCAGCCTGTCTTTTAACGTTAACCTCCCTCCATTTACCTCTGATGAAAACACTGACAGCAGAGGTAAGGAGTGCTTTCCAGTCCGTGTGGCACATTTTAAACCTGTGGCGCAAAAGCTGAGGTGTGTTTGGGGTGGGGGTGGAGGAGGGGGAGTGCACTGGAGCAGACTGAGCGTGTGTGAAGGACACGCACAGGAAACACGCCCATCCCTCTCCATACTCACACTAATCCCCGCTGCCTCGGATATCTCGCTGCCTCGGATCTCGGGCCTCTAATGCACGAGGCCTGGCCTCTCACCCCGGCGTTAGCACGGCAGTAACACTTACACACGCTTCACAGATTACAGGCTAATCTGCAGGAGCACCAGAGGCCCCTGTGGGAAGGGAAGCACACCTTTTCAGCCTGATGGACCCTTACTGCAGGGCAAAGCGGCCAGCGCGCCCTGAAGAGGGGGAATCAGATCCCCTCCACGGCCTTTCATCACGCTGTGATACATCCCTGCGTGAGGAAGGAGAGCAGCCTATTGCACTGCTTCTCCAGCACCCAGCCCTGCCAGCTGGGAGTTAACGGGGGAAGGGCAGAGCTTCTGTCCTGTGCTGAAGAGAAAGTTTAGGGTTGCACCTTTGACAGCACTTACTCCACTTGTGGTGATGTTTCCCACAGTAGCACTGCATTTCAAAGATGCAGCTAATTGCCTAGCCCTTCTGAATGCACTTCTTTCAAGTGGATAAGAGCATCTGCAAGATGAATAACTGCAAATGTAAACGTAGCACAGTAACATATTTTGGGAAATGCATGAATGTATATGCAAATAGTTAATGAACTTAGAGGACCAATTAAGGCAATGAAATATACTGCAGTGAAAACCAGCACACAGTATGCATGACACTCAGGAAAGTGAAATTGAACTAGAGGTTTCTGCAGTGAGACCTACTTGTTCTCAGCCTATGAAGATTAGAACCATTTGGCCTGCATTAGGAAAAACTGTAACAACTTCAAAATACCTCTATGTCCTTCACAACCATTTCAGTGCAAGCTTGGTGGTTTTCTTCAAATGATCAGGACTTCACTGGTGAGTGACTGTCATGACAAAAACTACTGATGACACTGGCTTCAATATAATAATTATATAATATAATAATCACTTCAGTTGATGTTGTGATATGTAATCTTTGTATCTTCCTCACTGCTGCTGTTACATCGTAATATTTAAAACACAATGTTTCTTTTCGATATGCACCATGCACTTAAGTGAATTAATGTGTTGCTATGGTTTCATGCCTCAGCCATTTCAAAACTATCAATTCCACCCACAGGCAGTCAGTACACATTCTGTGTGGTTCACAGATGTTTCTTTTCAATAAAACATACCAGCTCCCATATTTTAAATAGAGATTGTTCACATAAATCAACAGTTCTGGTAAAAATCAATCTTCTATTTGTATTTGTTTTCATTTTATTTGCATTTTTATAGTATTTGATTCGTTTTTAAGTAGCAAGCCCTGCGGCTGAGCAGTGTCTTAAAAAACATGAGCACCAGTTTGGTATTTATTTCATATACCATTTTGAGTATATGAGTATTCATACCCATCCCTAAATGGTGCAATTCACTCCTCTGAGCTCTAAATTTTATATAGTAACAAAAAGCCGACACAATGCCTTACACAATGCATTCCTCTCTCTCATAAATAAAACAAACCTACAAGGAGATCAAGGTGTTCAGAAATCCAGCGCTCATTGCAGCAGACAGATTAATACGCAGGACACGAAAAGCAAAGAAAGTGTTGTTATACACTGTATTCATGAGCATCTTATTTCATTATTTCCTGCAAGCAGCCTGCACATTTTTTGTTATTAGTCGCAAAACAGATTTAAATTCAACACAGGCATGGTTTCCTGCTGGGATGTGACCCCATGACCATCAACATGAAGCATGTGCATCCAGTGATACAGTTTAGCTCTCTCAGTCAAAAACAAAAAAAACAACAATCCCAGGATAGGGAACCCTGGTGCCTTTTTAATCACACGACCGTTTTGCTGAAATAAATGAACACGGGTTTGTGGTAGTAAATTTACAAGTCAGAGCACTGATACGCAGTGTAAATATTCCCCAATGCTCCGTGTGGTCTCATTAATCATGATGTATGCTAAAAGAATGAATCGTTGCTGCAACCCCGGGGAGAGCTCCAGCACGGCCTGCACTCTGAATGCCATTCTAATAAAGAGGACTTTCACCCTTCCATCAGAATGTGATACTGTATTTGACATGGGGGCGATGTACAGATGGATCAATACTGGCTGGAGATGCACCGTTCCTTTGTTGAGCCATTTGGGGGAAAAGCAACTCCCTTCAGGCTATATTTAGCCCCCAACAGATGTCCAGCTGCTATTAATTATCTGAGGCTGGTGCCTCTATTATATGCAGGATAAGGGGACGAGAGCTCTAAATATGTATCTGTGAAAGAGAACCATTCATTTTAGCCCTGTTAAGCAAAAGCAAGAAGTCAGAGAGACTCTGGGAGGACAGATAAAGTCCAGCGCAAAGCTGGCTGAGTTTTAAAGTGCCTTTGCTGCACATCTTTTAAATCACAGTGTGTTCTGCCAGACAATTTAAGCAGGAGATTTTTTTCCACCATTTAACCTGATTAAAGTATTACAATCTATAATGAAAGGATATAAACACTAGGGGTTCAGCAAGTGCAGTGATACAGCATTGTTATCAGTACATATCCTACGGCCTATGGTCTGTACTGAGGCGCCAATATGCATAACTCCTGCAGGTCTGACTGCACCACACATGCCCTCATGGGCGGCAGGGTAGCACAGTGGTAAGGAGCAGGGAACAGGGCTCATGGCCGAAAGGTTGCTGGTTTGATTGCCCGTTGGGGCACTGCTATTGGGCAAGGTACTTAACCCACAATCACCTCTGTAAACATCAGGCAGTATAAATGCATAGCATGTAAAAAGTTTATCCTGTGTAAGTCGCTCTGGATGAGAGCGTCTGCTAAATCACAATAATGTAACATAATGTAATGTAACATGCATCTGTTGATAAATTACAGGATTCTTCTGCATGTCTTGGTTAGTTAGACACTGCACGTTACAGTCAGACAGCACCCACTCTGGCATGATTTCCAAAACACCTAAATAAAGAGAGATCCTCAGCTTCATTCAGTCTCTTTCGTTCACAAAACGAATGTAATTCCAGCCCGCAATCTGATTCCTGTCTCCCAGCGGTGAAGACTGGGCTGTTTTGTTGGTTCAGTTGAATCGCATTGTGTAAACTTCCTTTATTCCGTCCCCGACACCAACGTATGAATGATTTCATAGCATCGCCTTCAGCTCAACTTGACTGATGAATCTTTAAAGGCTCCTCTCTGAGACGTGGCGAGAAGCTTCCTCTTCACGGTTAAAATGTTCGATGTCTTGTAAAGTCATTACGGAGGAATAAAATGTATTTACTCACGCAGATTTCAGCCTTAAGTCTCCTGCTTTATTTCTAGCTCAGAAACATACACCAGGAAGGCAGGAAAAGACATCAATAAAACATGCAAACCGTCTTTTACTATGCAGGATTCAAATCCTGTCTACCATTTTGCATTACAATGCTGCACACATCAATGTCTGCTCACTGAGAAATTTCCAGCATAAAGCATTGTGAAGAAAAAGTCGTCTGTTTCAAACTGAATTTTATAACAACCACAACAACAACAAAAAAACAGTGAAAGCAATAACAACTTAAAAAGGCATGTGTGGGAAAAAAACAGTGACAAACACACCTCAAAGTATGACACTGTAATACAATGTATCTAAATCTGTGTTTAACACACTATTCCTGAGACTCACTTTGCAGTTGGAAATAAAGGAGTTCTACGTGCAGTAATTTCTCATCTCCTCTCAGCTACATGAGACTCGCTACTTTAACATTCTCACACTGCTGCACTTTATACCTCCATTAACACTTCAGATAATTACTGTTCCTCCCACTCATGACAGTTCACCATAACCAACCACATCACATCACAGCGAAAATAGCGGTAATACTAATTATGACCACAATCATGGCCATGAGCTGGTGACGAAAATTACACGTATAAATGCAAAGCAAAAACAAACCCAGCATTCCATTCTTCAGACTTCAGTGTCCAGCGGCCCTCCTTTGGCGGCTGAGCAGGGCTACCATTAGCCTGCATTCTATCAATGTTAAAGCTCACTGCAGCACCCCCGGAAGACCAGCCGTGAATGAATTCAAAGAGGAAATTAGACCATAATTAAAGGATGAAAGAGGACTGAAGAGGAACATGAGAGATAAACGGCTTCCTGGGGTAATGAGAAAAGAGAAGCAACACAAAAAAAACAGCAAAGAACAAAACACAATAAAGTTCTGACATCACTTTTAAGCTGTGTTTGCAGACATTTGCATACTTATGTTGGTATGAAAAAAAGAATTTAGACACATCCCTTGAGGTCCATGGTAAATAACAGAACATGAAAAACAAAGATACTGCATTTTATTAAAAATGCATTGTCTGAGGACACAACCCGTATGTCCATTGCTGTTTACTTTTACACTGTTTCTCTCTTTGCAAATCAGAGTTCGTTGCAAGTGAATTTGCTTCTCTCTTGATGTTACCAGCTGAGAGAGCTTACAGTTCCCTATCGAGTGGAAGGATGCGAAACTGCACTGCTATGGGACTGAGATGGGTATGGGGAGCACTGAGCAGAGACGAAGCCGCAGACAGGGGGAGGGCGTTTAGGAGGCCTGATCGGGCTGGAAACAGTCCCTGCTGAGTCTCTTCTACTGCTATTTACACTCCATGCAGTGTTCCCAATTTGCTGCTCTAACATGCCAGACCGCTAAGTGGGCTCATTAGAAACACAGCACAACTAATGTGGCTTTCGTGAAAGCCCGCTTTACAGGCACAATGCAAGACAGATTCATTTAACTCTTATCAATTTAGCATTTTAAGTGACACGGAGAGAGATTGTGTCTGTGTATTTGTGTGTGTGCGCATGTGTGTATGCAGGCAAGTATGCGTGAGTGTGTGTGAGTGCGTGTATGTATGTGTGTGCATGTGTGTGTGTGTGCGCGTCTGTGTAAAACTAAAACACTAAAAGACTGAATCTGTCTGGAGCTGTGCACTCAGACTGCTGTAAAAGTGTTCTGAAATGGGGTGAGTTTAAGGAAATGAGCTGGTGCTCTCAGAAGGGGGACAGTGTGTAAGATCCAGTCCCTGAGCGCATTACAGTCCGAATGGCACTGTTATCCCCTGCAGCTGTTTCACCCCGCGTCCCTGATCCCCCCCCCATACCGAGCAGCGTGTGCCTTTCCACAACGCCCCTGAAAACGCCGGCTGATCGCTTCCACGGCTTTTTCATTAGTTTAGAGGTCATTAGTAATTCATTCCGGGAAGATCTGACACTTTCTTTTCAAATATTCTCACACTGAGAGGAATGAGAGCCCGGGGCAGCCGGGGGGCGTGTAATCTCATAACACATGTGGGGACGGTGATTGTGTCTGTGTACCAGAGCCTCAATGACTCACACAGCCGATGACTGCAATCTGTTTGGCGTGGTGGCTGTCCGCTACTTTAGCATAAGTCATTAAACCGGCCCTGGGAAAAGCGGGACCGTTTAATCACATAAATTAACTTTTTTACACAGGGACACATTTCTGAGATGCACATGGCTGAGACTGGGAGGCATTTTTATGCTGATCTATGTAAACACATTACAGAGGAATTCAGATGGGTGTGCGCCGGTATTAATCTTCCCACCCTATCAGAGAAATGAAAAGATAGACTGTAAAGTGTAATAAAAGGTGGCGTGTGCCTGCCATATACAATGCAAACAAATGGCCATCAAAGCCACTCATATCTGCGTACACATATTTGCTGATAAATTGTCAATGTTTGCACTGGCAATTCCATATGAAGTAAGAGATTATATGTGGCCCACAATCCCTGGCTGTTTCAGTGGAGCAAAAAAGGCTACAAATAAGAAGCAATCACTTGGACTAGAGCACCATGGCACAGTGGTTAAAGATCTAGCTAAAAGGTTGCAGGTTAAAAAGTATACTTTTCATTGGGCAAATATATATTGATACCTACCATCCAATCTTTCGTTAAAAAAAAAAAGTCTTTTCCACAATGAAGCAATATCTCACAAGATTTTGAACTATGGATTTTAATATATGTCTAAAACACAAACTATTGCTGCATGTTGAAGATGCTATTACTGACTACAGCACGCCTACCTGATCATAAACAAACACAAAGACTGAGACAAAAAATAACTGTGGAGGTATAAAAAACACACTTCACCCTCCCACACACGTTCACTACTCCTCTCAAACACACACACACACACACGCACACACATACACACACACACAAACGGACACATACACTCACACGCACACACACACAGACAAGCACCCACACACAGACACATACACTGATGCACACACACGGACACTCACAGGCACACACACACACACACACACACATGCGCACACACACTGCACACTGACAAAACCACCTTCATGCTCTGTAACTGGCTTGTCACGACATCAGAGGATTTTAACAGCTATTATGACATGAATAAAAGACGCAGATTCTTATGGAAACGGTCTATTCTCTGATCAAACTGTATTCATATCCCACCTTGGCTTTTCATGAGATTAAGGCATTCTCAGGTGTCATTGAATCTAAGATTCTCCATAAGGCAGAGCACCTTATAAAGAGGATCAAGGCTCCTCTTGGCTATGGGGATGAAAGAGGTTTTCACAGGCCAGCCCCTGGCTGCTGCTACACATTATAAGGGCATTAGCACACACACGCGGAGCATGAGGTGTTTCATAACAGTATTAAAACGCCAGAGAGGAAGGTGAACAGCAAGTCTTAATGCTTTTCTAATTCCCCAAATACGGCACATCCCGTTTCATTAGCACACTTTTTTTATGTTTACCATTTTTATTGAAGTTTTTCATTTTTGCTCAACAACGCAACACACAATGTACAAGTAAAAAAAAGGGCCAAGAGGTTTATAATGGTACATCAGGTCCAATCAAGCACAGAAAACAAACAAAGCCAAAGGATTTCATCAAAGCACAACAGGTGGTCCAACAAATATTAACAACATGCACCTGTGAAGTTTTAAACACTCACACGTGGGGTTATCAAGCGGAAGTGGTTTATTACAAAAGTGGGACCTAAATCCACCAAAACCACACCTCAAAGGCCTCTAAAATGACTGAGATATTTCTACCATTTAACATAGTACTTTTCTACCATATTACCCAGTCTGACAGAGAGGCTTCCAGATACTGCTAATCGGCCGAGCTCTGTTGTTCATACATTTTCAATGAGTTTTCCCCCCAGCATAGGGGATAAATGGACCCAGACAACCTCTGGGATAGAGAGATCACTTAACGGTCGCTGGCCCACTTTCAATAATGGCTCTAGTCTAAAGCCAAAGACAGAGTAAGACAATAACATGAAACAAACTTGAAATGAAATGAACTCTTTTACTGCATGAGCCGGTCTCAGCGCAATCATCTCCCTTTAGCCAGAGAGAGCGGTCTGGATCGGTGTCGTGACAGAGTGCTTTTGATAAGGGCCGGGTTGCTTCTGTGCTGCGCGTCTGCTGAGTTAGTCTGCATTAGCGGAAACTGCTGTTTTAATTAGAGATTGGGAGTAATCCGCTGCATAGATGCCACCAGGGCTTTTCGGAGGGATTTACACAGCCCCAGATTACCCAGCAGCCCAAGAGAGGAGCCAGCACATTACTCACAAACATTACCACTGTGCTGCTCTTACAGAGAGCATAGGAAACCTAATTACAGTGCCATGGTAATATTGTGAATCAAATAATTTCACGATTTTTTTTTGAAACACTCCATATTTTCCTGACAAAATAAATTTGGATATGCTGTGGGGAATCCCTTATTAAGCCCCCAGCTGAATAGGTGCAGCACACAGAGGTTTGGTCACTTGGGTTTAAACTGGATTTGAATTGATCTGAAACACAACAGCGAGGCAGCAGGTAAGCCTGTCAGTGCTGGGGAAATGCTAGGAGAGTGTGGCCAGCAGTGCTGGAGTTACGTCTGCATTTATTCTGCACTGATATCCACAGGATAAGACAATACAAGGTGAGTGTGTGATCTTTATAACTGCACACTGCAAGTGGACGAGCAAACAAAACTATAACACACTCCGCAGAAATGCTACTCTCTTCTCCATCTTTTCATCATCCTCTCACTCTCTATTTCTACCTCTGTCTGTGAGCTCTGAAATAAAAGTTTCTTCTCATATTCACCGCTCACTCAAACACACAGATACACACAGGAAGTCCAAGGGCAAGAGCAGAGAGAAAGCACTGTATGCACTCACATTATGGAGAAAGAGCGGACCATTGCAAAACAAAACAGTTCCCTCACTGCTACAATTTAAGTAAAAGGTACGACACAATACCCTTAATGTATAAGCAGTCACTGCACTGTTCTGTAGTACAAGAGCAGGGAGCAAAAGCCGGATTATAGCTGACAGTGTTTTGTAGCAGGAAAAAAAACAAGAATCCTGCTTACAATCCGCCATACTGCAGAAGGACATCTGGACCAGCGCTGAAGCAGAGATAATCCCCAAACAACCAGGACGCACATACATCACTCTGACCTCTGACCTCCGTGCAATCCCACCACAGACTGATAACAGACCAATCTCCATAACATCACAACACAGAGGGAGCACAGACCATAATACAGCACACGTGACTGATAGCACCCCACTCACTCCCCAGAGGAAACCCAGGAGCCGTAAACCAGAGTGTGATACACTCCTTCAGGTTACAGTTAGATAATAATAAACACAAAGTGTTGTTTGGTAAGCACACATTTCTCTGGTCAATGCGTGTCTGTATAAATTACAGCAGCCTCCTGTGTGCAGTCAGGGCTCTGTTACTGTGAGGATGTACAGCAGTGCGGTGTAGAGGTGGAGCAGAGAAAGGCAGCCTCTCTTCTTTTAATCACGGCCGTAAAATGAACAGAACAGCCCTGCTGATGGAACCCCACGCCGCGCTAATTCTGCACGCAGCACCTCAGATAAATGTTGCTCGACAGTGCTGTGTAAGGATCGATACGGCAGTCCGCTACGCTCGGCCGAGATGTTCATCGAGTGAACTCTAACGCCACAGCATCCAGCAATCAGCAATAACTGCCCCTTTCAATATATACTGCTTTCATTTCCTGCAGGTAATCAAACCCTCTCCCAACAGATCACAATCTGACGTCCGTTTCTGAACGAGGCTAATCCCTGTGTTTCGCAGTTTCGGCTTACCCTGGTGCACTGTCAATCTCTCCCACGGCCCAGTCTGAGACATCACGATTCCCATCATTCTCAGCACTCGCCGAGATCAGAACCATATTCCTCATGAGCAGCCCATTATGATTTGGGCATGTCAAAGCCAGACAGAGAATAGTTGAGTGGAAAAAGAAAGGTGGGCCCAGTAGCTACCGTAAAGTTTTTTAAAAATCAGCTTTACTAATCTGGATTAGTGCAGTGGTGTGAGACAACTAAGGCAGAACTGCAGCAGAACCAGGCCTGGAACGCAGCCTACCTGAGCCAGCTGCCCAGGTGAAAGCCATTTCCGAGCAGCCACGGCCGACAGGATCGCGCGCAGCCATTGGTGGAGAGCGAGCATGTGACCAGGGCAGGTACTCACCTGTGCAGGAGTAGTCATCGATGCGGATGTAGCCGCTGTGGCAGATGCACATGAAGGAGCCAGGGGTGTTGACGCACATGGTGTTCTCCCTGCAGTAGTGCTTCCCCTCCGCACACTCATCCACGTCTGCAGAAACACCACGGGGGCTCGTTAAAACAGGGGCCTGTTTATTACACCTGGGATTTCCACAGGTTCACTGCCTTTCTCCCGCAGGAAGCAGGACACAATGACCACACCTCATTTCACTCTGTCACTTCCTTTACTTACCCTGGTATCACTGGACAGATGCGTCTTTCTTTAAATGGTAAAACAGTTCTGAGAACTAAGCATCTGCCATTTATCTGGTGTAATATTTTAATAGTCATGCAGCTCATTTCAATTCGGCGATGTTTGTAATCATTAACGTGGCTGTAGGTTCCTGCCTCTGCACCAAATTACAAAACTGCCTCTGTCTTACAACCGACCCTGAAGCCTGACCTTGGCCAGAATGCCAAGACAAAGGAATCCAGCCAGAATCAGGCTTCTGAAACACCTGATAGAACCAGCCAGCGCCGGTAAACAGCAGCATTCAGTGCCTTTCACGGCAACACTATATCGAAACGCAGTGTCGCTACAGACGTCCTTGGTAACATGTCCTACCCACACACACACTCCTCCACCAAGCATGTTTTCATATCCCCTCTGTTGCCCTCCCTCCCTCCCTCTCTCTTTCTCTCTCTCTCTCTCTCTCTCTCTCGCTCCCTTTCTCTCTCTCTCTCTCCTTTTCATATTCTCTCCTCCGGCACAGCTCCTTCTCTCGAATCTGGAAACACTTGTCCTCAGTGCTAAAGTATGTCAACACAATGCCTAAGAATGGGTGAAAGCACACATCTTTCAGTTAATTATTCAATTCCAATTAAAAACAGCCACTAAGAGAGGGCACAAGAGATTTATCAAAGGTCTTTTTCTCCCCCTCCCCAAACAGATGACATCTGTGGTGCTAACCTTGAATGGGCTTCAGATGACACTCATCTGGGACTCAGACCGCTGGAAAACGTTGGGGCTGATTTAGCAGCTATTAACTGTGGGACCATCGGTCACCCCGGTGACAATCACTCACGCTCACCGAAACAATATGTTATAGCGTGTTACCGTGGAGATTACAGATCCCTGGGCTCCGAAGGCTTGTAAGGAAGGGGAGAGCGTTTCCATCTCCATTAGCGGACTCCATTTTCCTGATTGTTCTGCCACATGGCGGCACGTGACTGACGACCACAAAGGGCAGCAGAAATCGATGGCCGCTTTTATCCCTGAATAAAACAATCTGGCATAGGCCCGCTGCACGGCGCAATACGCTAACAGGAAAAGACTTCCTTTTTTCCCCTCCGATGTGGCAGAATCAGCCAGTGCCGCACCTGAGAGACACGGCCGGAGTGACCACACGGTGCGTCAAGGTCAGAGAGCTCAGGACGACACTACGGCAGAGCCAGTTCTCTCCCCTCGCTAAAATAAACATGGCCGTAATCATCTCACACACAGACACACCTCCATGAGGATAATCTATTAATCAGATTCACATTGTTACAGTCCTAAAATATTTTTTCAGGCATAAATATGAAAAAAGTCTGAGAAATATACTTGTCACAGCTATTTAACTAGTTCCTGCCGATTAAAAAGCACATATCCTCATATGTCCTAAAGAGGAGGCTTAGCACTGTCCTAGCCCTGGGCTGTTCGATCATGGCTTATCTGTGGGTGTGAAACTCTCTGTGTGCGTCTCTCTGTGTGCCCGCGGGGGGGTACAGGTGAGATGGGAGTGGGGGGTGTGGGAGGGGAGGGCGCAGCAGCGGAGCGGCGGTGAGGCGAGGCGTGTGTGTGTGAGTGAGAGAGAGTGTGTATGTGTGTGTGCCCGTGTGTGTGTGTGTGTTTGTGTGTGTGTGTGTGTGTGTGTGTGTGTGTGTGCTGTGTGTGTGAGAGAGAGAGAGTGTGTATGTGTGTGTGCCCGTGTGTTTGTGTGTGTGTGTGCTGTGTGTATGTGTGTGTGTGTGCGCGTCTGTGTGTGTGTGCGTCTGTGTGTGTTTGTGTGTGTGTGTGTGTGTGTGTGTGTGTGCGCGTCTGTGCGCGCGCGTGTGTGTGCGTGCGTGCGTGCGTGTGTGTGCGTGAGTGTGTGTGTGTGTGTGTGTGCTGTGTGTGGGTGTGTGTGAGACTCTGCTATCTTCCTGCCATGCTGCTGCCTGGAGCTCTGCAGATAAAGGGACCGTCCCGCCTCGATAGGGCTGAGATCGCCCACCCCGTGCACACCCTGTCAATCTGCCCCTGCTCTCTCCCCGGAAACCCTCTCCCTGGGGCTGTCCACCCATGAGCAGGCCTCCAAATCTGCACCCCAATCACCCACCCCCAGTCCTGTTTTCATACAACGAGGTAAACCGAAAAACATCTCATCCGAAGGATGCAGGGAAATGAGCAGCTACTGGTCTGATTGATTTTGCGTACTTCGGTTTCCTCGTATTCATCCATCTCTCTGTCCTGATTATGAGAATGGACTTGTGGGTAAACTGTGTGTTTGAAATGATTTAGCTGCTTCTTCTGTCCTTCCCTAACCTTCCCGGGGTGATGAGAAGGCACCCAGACACCAGTCAATACCTCGGCAACACGAAGACAATAGTTTATTGATTTGAAAACAGTGCTGCACACTGAAAGTGGTAATACAGACACTTAGAGCTCTTGTTTACAGAACTCATACTGGCCTGTCACAAAAAATACTGATGTGAGGTTGCACTGTGCTGGTGGCTCGGACAGCAGGGTGGAGCTGTGGTAGGGTTCAGGGGAGCAGCAGGGTGGAGTGGAGCTGTTGCAGGGATGGGGAGCAGCAGGGATGGGGAGCAGCAGGGTGGAGCTGTTGCAGGGATGGGGAGCAGCAGGGTGGAGCTGTTGCAGGGATGGGGAGCAGCAGGGTGGAGCTGTAGCAGGGATGGGGAGCAGCAGGGTGGAGTGGAGCTGTTGCAGGGATGGGGAGCAGCAGGGATGGGGAGCAGCAGGGTGGAGCTGTTGCAGGGATGGGGAGCAGTAGGGTGGAGCTGTTGCAGGGATGGGGAGCAGCAGGGTGGAGTGGAGCTGTAGCAGGGATGGGGAGCAGCAGGGTGGAGCTGTTGCAGGGATAGGGAGCAGCAGGGTGGAGCTGTAGCAGTGATGGGGAGCAGCAGGGTGGAGTGGAGCTGTAGCAGGGATGGGGAGCAGCAGGGTGGAGCTGTTGCAGGGATGGGGAGCAGTAGGGTGGAGCTGTTGCAGGGATGGGGAGCAGCAGGGTGGAGTGGAGCTGTAGCAGGGATGGGGAGCAGCAGGGTGGAGCTGTAGCAGGTATGGGGAGCAGCAGGGTGGAGCTGTAGCAGGGATGGGGAGCAGTAGGGTGGAGCTGTTGCAGGGATGGGGAGCAGCAGGGTGGAGTGGAGCTGTTACAGGGATGGGGAGCAGTAGGGATGGGGAGCAGCAGGGTGGAGTATCTGTGTCTCCAGCACTCTGATATTAAACAGTGTCTCAGATGCACTAAGCCACCAGCAGGGTGGAAGTTTTCCCTGCAGGCAACTCTACAACAGTGACTGATAAATATGAATTATATTCAGCAGGAGAAAGATCATTTGTTAGGGAAATTATATATAGGCATTTCAGTTTTATACTGTTTCCTCCCCTTCCATTCCCATGGTATGGGTAATTAAACATATTTTGATAATTTTATGCTAGGAGTGCTTTTTCACCACCTGAATTATGGGAAAACTGCTCACATAAAATGAATCACTGACTGTAAGGAAGCGCAGTGCAATCGTTTTGATAGAACACCGCATTTCCCCCGAACGGAAAACTCCTCAATTCTTTCTTTCAGTCTGGATACACTCCACACTACTGCACCGTACATCACTGCTGCCAGTCATTAACAGAACAAAAGCAGGATAATCCAAAGAACAAAAGCCTGTTGATAATCAGCGGAAAACAGTGCTTTTGTTACCGAATGACGGAAAAATGCCTTCCTGGCACAGCGACGGTAGAGTACAGAACGCAGCCCTGATCTGCTGCACTCTCCGGAGCACCTCTTCCTCTCCTGCGTCCAACCCAGCAGAGTACCGATGCAGTCCAGACGACTGGCATGCAACGGCACTGTTTTTACAGTAGCAGCAGCTGATAAGAACGCCACAGAGATGCGCTGTCCTGTTCGGGGCCCCTGCACCCTCTCTGTGGGGTCCCGTTCGGTGGGGTCTCTGCGAGTGCTTTTCACCCAGACTGCAGGCCTGCAAGCTTATCTCCCATACACGCTACAGACCGCACTGCACAGCGCAGAGAGCCGGCCCACTCCGAGCATCATGGGAAGGGAAACAGTTAGCATTGCGTAAGCGTCACTTTGTTTCCCACAGCCTCTCGCAGGCTCCGCCCGCTCTCCGAACCCGCGGCGTCCGCGGGGAGTTCGCCGCTGCAGAAACGCGCTGCGCTTTATCGCATTCCGAGCAGGTCCGCCGCAGTAATTGAGGAAAATTCACCGCGCTTTCTCTGTACGCGCCGCTATTGTGCCGATCCCCAGGGTCATAATTTTGAGTTATTTCAGAACTGCAGCAAGTTGCCTTTAAGATCAATAATGGCTCTTTCAGAAGCTGAAATGAGAGCAAGCTGCTATTGTTCTTGGTGTTTGATATTGCCAACCAATACACTGTGCTGAGAGAAACAGCTTTATGTCTGGGTTATTTCTGTTTTAATGTACACAGGCATTCAAAGCACAGGACAGTGAGTGATATCATAACCTAATCTCATTCACACTGACAACAGCTATTTTACTGAACCAGTGACATAATATAACAAAATTGTACCATACATCATTTTCATATGCTTTTAAGGACCCAGTCCTGCATTAAAGATGTTATTTAACTTTGTGCTCACAACCTAAATTAACACACAATAAAACGCACTTGTTTAATACAGTACACGTCGCCTATCTCAAACAGCTGACATTCAGGCTTGAGTCAACTCCTTTGGTTCTCTCCTAATAACACTACAGGCCTGAAGAGGATGGAAAAATGCACACAAAGACCCCATGAATCATTAAAGAGATTTCCCCAGACAATAACAGCGAAGGGGGACAAAGAAGATCCAGGAAGGGGCCCAGCGGTGTGACACAGGAGCGAAAAATAAAAGCGGCCAGAGAAGCATCCCTGCCTCATTACGTGGGTCTGGGGGGTGATAAATCACAGAGAGCAGAGGTGCACTGTGCCACTTCGGCTGTGCTCTGCAGCGGGCGGAGGCCGGACCGCGCCGCACGCAGCCGGCTATGACATCCCAGATTAATATTAATGAATTTTATTGTGCGCGGTAAACTGCTGGCTTACTCAATAAAACAGCACAAGCGAAAAGTTCCGTGCTCGATATGAGAAAAGTGGCTTTGCCGTTTTAATCGCATCTAATTTGGCTGGAAGGAGATTTCACTCCAGTAACCGTCACAGAATATTCATTCCGCATTTCCACAAAGAAGAAATCTTTGAGATTAAAACGGAATTCAATCTGGCCATACTGTTTATTTTTTTCAGTGCTTTAATACAAAAGCTGGCTGTTGCAGTTTGAAGCGGGCGTGTGAGATAAAGCGCCTCCCCGCTGGTACTGTCACAGGGCTGATTTTCAGCGCAACAGGCGGGTGCTCGCACGGCACGCTGCTCTGTTTCTAACAGCAGTTTGGGCTTGAGAACTGGGTGCGTGTCGCACCTCAGAAGGTAGGCTGTCCTGTGTCTGCCAAGCAAACAGCGCAGGCGGGACAACCAACTGAGTGGATCCTGCAACACAGATACCTCAACATAACAGCCTCTGCCAGGCAACAAAACGGCAGCAAAGACTTTTTTCCCTCCTCTTCTCTCATTTTAAGCCCGGTTTAGCATGGGTTTCCTCCTCTGTGGGAAGATGTAACATTTTCTCCTCAGGTTAGAAGGTGCAGCACGGTGGGCAGCTATGCGGTGCAGGTTGTGTAACCCAGAGGCTCAGTTCTCAGGCGGGCTCCGCTGCTGTGCCCCTGAGCAAGATGCTTCAGACAAATTGCTTCTGCAAATATCCAGCTGTATGAGTGCGTAGCATGCGATGATGTAGGCTCTGGATGAGAGCATCTGCTAAGCAAATACAATGTGGAAAACACACACACGAAACAGGCTCATCATTCTAAGAGAGACCTGTGCAACGTGCAGGCCATATTTCACTGCCAACAGTGGCCTAAAAATAAAACTCAGGCTCTTCGGATCTCATTCACTGGCGTTTTCCCTTTCCGAAAACCTGATTCTCCCCAGCGCTCTCGCACGTCCGCAACAGCGTTTCTCCAACAACAACAGCATCAGCGGGCCCAGCAGTGCTGAAATTTGTTCATTATTTCTTTCCTGGTGCGTGGCAAGCTTTTTATTGACTGACATGCTTGAGCTAACAAAGGATGCACCGTGACATTGATCGTGAATATTCCAGAGATCACACAAAGATGGGCAGGGGGGATACAGTTTGACAGGAACAGAAGTACCATTAAAAATCTGCAGCTCCAACAGACAGTGTCTGGCATTTTTTATCATTCTCAGCATTACAAGCATTTCATTCCAGACAGATTACGTTCAAATGTCAAATAAATGCAGAATTAGAAGCAGCCTGTAAACATTAAAAAAAAACATCCAAACACAATCATGATAATGGATAGAGAGAATACTGCGTAATGCTCACTGACCCATTACTGATAGCAGAGCACCATAGCTGGCTTAAGAATCACCAGGCGCGGCAGTACTCAGGCCAGCTCAGAGCAGCCTCTCCTGCCAGTGGGAAATGTTATTTCTGAGCAGGGGGTCCTCAGACAAAAGTGACATTTCAGCAATCACTCGCTGAACGTCCTTGAGATCACACACACACACACACACACACACACACACACACACCCACAAAGAGGGAGAGAGGGAGAGAGAGAGACACAGAGACACACACACAGAAACACACACATGCACGCACAGACACACACGCGTGCGCGCACACGCACAGACTCGCACACACATACAGACACACACACACACACATAACATACAAACACACACACACACACACATGTGCTCACACACACACACACACACACATACACATACACACAAGCACACACTCACACACACACACGTACACACACTCACACACATACAGACACACACACAGTGGTACCTGAATGCCACACACAAAAGTACATAAAAATATTTGTGCTATGCTAGAGTTCAGACATTAACATCTCCTGTGTCTGTACTTCACTATAATAGAGTCATTTAGCATACCGCTAAAGGCAGGGTTCTGTGTTGGAGAATACAGCTTCTACTTGACTGAATTGTAAGGCAGAAGGACTAGGGCACAGCGCGTTTCTATCTGACAGTCCTTCTGCAGAAAGACTATTCCCCAGAGTATTTCATACCACTGCTTTTATAAAAAATTGAAAGACAAATGATTTCATAGTCTATTTTGAGCACAGCAGTGACTTAGTCAGTCTGGGGAGCGAACTCTCTTCTTTCTGGAACATTCTCAGGCATGCTTGTGTCCTGCTGTTCCCCAAACCTCCCCCCAACAAATAAAATAGATTTTTAATCTCTACCGACAGTTCTCATTCTGCATCCACTCCAGAGACCTGCATGGTGCACTAACAAACGAAGGCTTGAAACGAATTTTCGCCTGCTGGTTTGCACTGGTTTTGCTCCCTTTCACAGCAATCAAAGCCATATCTCTTTACCAGTAATCAAAAAGTGTAGTGTTTACATACCAGCAAGCCTGCAACAAAAATGAATTTTGTTTTTTTTCTTATGTTTTTGAAATGTGCCTTTTTTGAATTGTATTCTTTATCAAACCGTTCAGCATTACCAATTAGTCAGCCATCATTGGTTTACTGAAAACCTGGATACTTCTTAACATCCCTGCATCACATGTACAGTCCGAATATCAACCTATCCTTAATGGCATGATTCCAATCAACACAAATTATCGGAAATCCCAAACAACAGCAGCCATTTTGATTCAGTCTAATATTTTGAGCCAGTAAGAACGCCCATGGAAACCAGCACCACTGAGGCTGCACGTGCGGACACTCCACAGTCCCGTCTCTGCATGCTGCTCGCAAACATCAAACCCTCTCGCAGAGGAGCACAAAAACAGATTCGGGAATCAAAGACGTGGAGATGACTAATGCTGAGCATCTGCGGAGCCCAGACAAGGTCAGAGTCCATTACAGGAGCCTGGAGCAGTGCACCACGTACCCCCTTCATTTGAGACAGGGTGTCGATAGCATCTTTAATTATGCAGATACTCCAAGACCGTTTCATTACCTGGCCGACTCTTCACATCTGGCATGTTAAAACAGTCCAGGGTCTAAGACCAACTGGCTTTAGTGCCCTCTGCCTGGCTATTTTTGATCTGTGAGTTTATTTCGTGAGGATCATCACCTCCAGGATGGATGGAAGCACAGCATACTAATATTCTCTTCGCCATGACTCACAGCTTACTGATACACACTGTTTGAATTCCTTAGATAAACAGGGAGGCCAAACCACTGGCAGCTTTTCAGTCGGTGGAACTAAGTGCAACCAGAAGAATTGCAGAGTTAAATAATCTTGTAGCAGGCTTATTTGTGTTGCTGGGGAAATGTTTCCGAGACTTAAGCGCTCTTTTCAGCCAGAAAAGTTATAATCTCACTTACATTACATATTCTAATTGGTCACAAGAGGGTTTTCTTCCCACATTGGTAACATATTTTGCAGAAGGTCTACGAAAAGATGCTGTAACCACTCTGTTTCTTTAGTACCATAACAGCTGTGTGGTGTGTTAGTTTTACTGCCTCGTAACACTGCACTTTTTTCGGAGAACGCTAGCCTGGGGGGAGGTCCCAGTGCAGCCTGGAGATTTGTTTTGTACGGCACCACTGCCAATACAACAGACTCATCATTTTAACTCTGACTCAAAACACAAACAGAGCATCTATTAAGCACAAAGACAGCGATCGAAGGAGAGTTAATGAGGAGGCTTTGAGAGGTAGTCAACTCCTGCTGACAAATACATACCCGTCACTCACGTTAGTTAATGGACGTGGACATCAAACCTTAGCTCTCTCTCAGGTAATCATACATGGTTTCCAATCATGTAGAGTGGAGCCCCTTGAATCAGTGCGGTATGAAACAGCTGATGATCTTACTAATAAGGAAATGGAGACACTGCAATCAATCAGCCAGTGTTTAGCTGAGTTTACAAGGCGTTCAGTAACACCAGTAAGTCGGCACACCCTGGAGACCAAGCTCCCGATGATAAATCCGCTCTGTGATTAGCTGGTGTTCATGAAGCAAGAATGATTAACCCTTGGCAATGAACGGAGTGACTAACTGTCCCACACTCTGGATGAGACGAAGAGAATTCTGCTAGTTTCACACAGAAATGCTGCTCTTCTGCTGTTCAGTCACAGGATACAGCAGCTCTCACAGAGTGCTGCCACACTGTTACAGGCATTGCTACATGCTCATGATGCTCAGGGGGTTCAGAGCGGGGTTCAGTGTGGGGGTTCAGAGCGGGGTTCAGAGCATGGTTCAGAGCTTGGGGTTCAGAGCGGGGTTCAGAGCGGGGTTCAGTGCGGGGGTTCAGAGCGGGGGTTCAGAGCGGGGGTTTAGAGAGGGGGATTTAGAGCAGGGGTTCAGAGCAGGGTTCAGTGCGGGGGTTCAGTGCAGGGTTCAGTGCAGGGTTCAGTGCGGGGGTTCAGTGCAGGGTTCAGAGCAGGGTTCAGTGCGGGGTTCAGAGCGTGGGGTTCAGAGCGGGGTTCAGTGCGGGGGTTCAGTGCGGGGTTCAGAGCGTGGGGTTCAGAGCGGGGTTCAGTGCGGGGGTTCAGTGCAGGGTTCAGTGCAGGGTTCAGTGCGGGGGTTCAGTGCAGGGTTCAGAGCAGGGTTCAGAGCTTGGGGTTCAGAGTGGGGTTCAGTGCGGGGGTTCAGTGCGGGGTTCAGAGCGTGGGGTTCAGAGCGGGGTTCAGTGTGGGGGTTCAGTGCAGGGGTTCAGTGCAGGGTTCAAAGCGGGGTTCAGTGCGGGCAGACCGCAGTGCTGTACCTTCGCAGTATGCGCTGTCCTCACGGAGAGCGCGGAAGCCATCCTTACAGCTGCAGCAGGCGCCTGCCTCCAGGTTGATGCAGTCAGAGTTCTCCACACAGTTATGCCCCTCAGCGCAGAAGTCATGACCTGAGGACCAGCAGAGAGAGGGAGCTGTAGCAGCATGCTCTTCCAACCTTTAAACCTGGCCTACCTGCTCTCTGCTCTGTCCTTTAAACCTGGCCTACCTGCTCTCTGCTCTGTCCTTTAAACCTGGCCTACCTGCTCTCTGCTCTACCCTTTAAACCTGGCCTACCTGCTCTCTGCTCTGTCCTTTAAACCTGGCCTACCTACTCCTGGTCTCTGCTCTGGTCTTCAAAATTTAATCTCTCTGGACCCTTGTTTGTTCTTAACAGATGGTCTAAAAGGTCTCAGCTCTGCGCTTCACATCGGCTCTAGCTGGTCTCTGGCTTTGTCTTTGAATTTGACCGATCTCTGTCTCTGTACACAAATCAGATAAATTTGCTACACAAATCAGATAAATCACGCTTCTCCGGTCGAGAAAGGCAGTTTATCTGACCTCTGCTCATCTCACAAAATCCAGTCCATCCTCTCTTTAAAATTAGGTCTATAGTCTATTCCGCTGGCAGGGGACAATAAAGACGGGCCGAGGGGGTGATTGTTTCGTAAAAAGGTTTCCATCATATTTTACTGCGTTTGGTTTCTTCAAACGGGAGGGGAGGGACTACTCTGGGAATGCACTATTACGGCCTCACAACAGATTTCACATTAAGTGGGCAGATGCATTATTGATTTACAGGGTGAGACACTACTTGATGTATACCGGAGAATAATAAATAAAACGAACAGCAGAAGCCATTGATCCAATGGCCCATCTTTGCAGTAAACTGGAGGCATTTCTACAGCAAACCGATCCAGAGACCCAGGCCAGATGCAGGCACATAGGCCAGATTCAGGTGCAACAGTAGGCTTGCCTCCAGGTCAGATGAGTAAAATTACACAAAATAGGTAGAAAGTGTTTTTAATGATTTTTTACTACTAGATAGGTAGCATGGATCATGTACACCACACCCATCAGGGGAAACACCTCTTTAAACATTCATTTTTGTTTAACACCATCATTGTCTCCCATGAGGTAAAATGGCATCCAACAAAACTGTTTTTGATCAATCGAGCAGGCAGAGATTCCACAGACCTAGGTGAGTGACACCAACTAATTAATATTCTAGGCTCCTCCATTAAGTCCACAGCACAGACTCTCACACATAACCCTGAAATTCTCACTCTGCTGTGAAAGTACCTCTGCACACTTTGCAGCATCTGTCGGTGAGGGTGATCTGCTCCGATTCGGGACAGTTCAGCTCGGGGCAGGGCGAGGTCACCACCCGCCGCATCGTCCGGTCCTGCGCAGGGAAAACAGCACAGGTTACTGACACACAGCAGCACACAGCTTACTGACACACACAGCAGAGCACAGCTCACTGACACACACACAGCAGAGCACAGCTCACTGACACACAGCAGAACACAGCTTACTGACACACAGCAGAACACAGCTCACTGACACACACAGCAAAACACAGCTTACTGACACACAGCAGAGCACAGCTCACTGACACACAGCAGCACAGCTCACTGACACACAGCAGAGCACAGCTCACTGACACACACACAGCAGAGCACAGCTCACTGACACACACAGCAAAACACAGCTTACTGACACACAGCAGAACACAGCACAGCTCACTGCTTACTGACACACAGCAGAGCACAGCTCACTGACACACACAGCAAAACACAGCTCACTGACACACAGCAGAACACAGCTTACTGAGCAGAACACAGCTTACTGACACACACACAGCAGCACAGAACACACACAGCTAGCTCACTGACACACACACAGCAGAGCACAGCTCACACACACACAGCAAAACACAGCTTACTGACTGACAGAACACACTTACTGACACAAAAGCACAGCTGACACACACAGCAAAACACAGCTTACACACACACAGCAGAGCACAGCTTACTGACACACACAGCAGAACACAGCTCACTGACACACAGCAGAACACAGCTCACTGACACACACAGCAAAACACAGCTCACTGACACACACAGCAAAACACAGCTTACTGACACACAGCAGAACACAGCTTACTGACACACACAGCAGCACAGCTCACTGACACACACAGCAGCACAGCTCACTGACAGAGCACAGCTCACAAAACACACACTTACTGACACACAGCAGAACACAGCTTACTGACACACACAGCAGCACAGCTCACTGACACACACAGCAAAACACAGCTCACTGTCACACACACAGCAGAGCACAGCTCACTGACACACACACACAGAACACAGCTCAGAGCACAGCTCACTGACACACACACAGCACACAGCAGAACACAGCTCACTGACACACAGCAGAACACAGCTCACTGACACACACACAGCAGAACACAGCTTACTGACACACACAGCAGAGCACAGCTCACTGACACACACAGCAGAACACAGCTCAGTGATGCACAGTCCAGTCAAGCACAGTTTACTGCCATGAAGTACACCATGATGCACAGCTTACTGATAAACAATTTGTCATAATTATTTCACACATTTTTCATAAGGGATCGGACTGACTGGACTGGCAACGCCATCCTCCATGTGCCAAGTGAATATTGAGCTGTTTGCATAAACAGACGATCAAATAAAGATATGGCAACGCTTCCCTTTACACAGATCAATCTCACACAGCCGGCCAGGATGCACTGGGTTTGGAATGTGAGAAGAGCGTTAGATTCCGCAGTGATCTACAGGGGTGGTGAATATGACACGGCCTCTTTCCATTTCACTCACAGTAAGTGAGAGACGTGTGCACTGTGAGGACACTCTAACCCGAGGGCCAGGGGCTACACAGACCGGGATGAAGACTGCTTAGGGCACTGTGATGAGTATGGCGCTACCTTGTCTTTATGGATCATAATTACATTTCCTGACTGTGGCATCAAGGTTGTGATTCACACACAGATCACCCCTGGGAGACAGGAGTGAAGAGAGGGGACCATACACTGCATATGCTTGGCTGACCTTCAGCCGCCTAAAAACAGCACGGGGCCTCACAGAAAGAGCTGGAATACTCTAGAAACAGACCACAGAGCTGACAACCGCTCGACGACATCATCAACACGAGACAAGGAGTCTGTGAACTGAGAAATGCAGAGCTGTTGAGGGTGGGCGGGGCAGAGGTCAGAGCGATGACCTCACCCATGCTCTGGGGGAAGAGATGGATCTTCTGCCAGTCACTGCATGGCTGCGAGTATCACCCAATCACATGTGCTCCGAGTGTGTGCGGTACGCACTGGATGCTGTTTAACGAGGCCAGGTCAGCTAATCTTAGACACGGCCTCCATTTAATTTGTACATTACACAGGCTCTGCTTAGCATTTAGAACATATTCAGCCCCTCACAGCCCACCGTACAGTGAGCGGAGATTGACAGGCGTGGCATTTCGCTAAAAACCGCAGCATTACAACCTTGTACTCAATAACATTGCTGTTAATTGATTTTTCTCACCATGGCTAAATGATGTTTAAACTAAAAGAGAGAAAGACGTATAGACAACAGGGGTCAACCAATTAAACTAACCATGAAGACCACACTGCATTTGCCATTCAGGTGCAATTTGGCTCCTGGCTTGCAGAAATCAGAATTTAAATCACTATTTAACCAGCTGTCAAACTCCATGTGTTTTAGCACTGTTTAAATACAGGGGTTGCCCTAATTTTCTCCCCATGTAATTTTGTGCATTTTCATTACCACAATCTGTAAATAAGATAAGATAATGTGATCACTTACTGCGCATTCAAACAGCAAACACTTTCCAGAAGAGTCTCTCACTGCCTTCTTATCGCCCTCCACATACACCCTCCCCCTAAACAAGCACACAGCTGCAAATAGAAACAAACAATTAGTTTAGTGCGCCAACCTGTAATTTTCAGATTGGAACGCTCTCGCTGTTGTTAATATAAACTGCCAGTAAAGCAACTATTACTGCAAACTGCAGGCTTTTGCTGTCACCGTGGTGGCCTGTCAGGACGAAAAAAAAAGAACAGAGATCTTAAAATAAACACGAATGTAAAAATAAAATTCTTTCTGCTTGTGTCACATTCTCTGTGTGACATTAGGACACAGAAACTGCAAAATTCTGCTCCCCCTGTTTTCCTGTATGGCTTGGCTGGATGGAGGGACAGGTCCAAGGCAGGAACATACCGAAATATCTCCCACACCAGCAAAAACGCACTTAATACTGGAAAAAATGAGCTGAACAGAAATGATAAACAAGCACAGCATACAGAATTAACTGTTTATGTCAAAGAGGCACTAACTGTAGTCATAATAATAACTCTACACGAATGTTGCATGTATGAATCAAGCCATTTTTGAACAGTTAATATATGTGAAAGTTTGACAGTATGGCTGACTCCACAGAAAAAAGAATCTCTGCTCAATGACATCTCTCAAGATGAACCGCAAGGTGGTAAGTGCTTTAAAACGATCGCCCCACAATGCAGCAGTGTAACTCCAAAACCAAAGCGTGACTAATTAACCTGCTGTTTGTCAACTTTTGTGCATTCTTGACAGCAGCAGCACAGTGGCCTGTTTTGCAGGGAAGCGTTGGGTTGGGGGGATTATCCACGGCATATTTATGTAACGCAACAGCGGATTAGAAGGCTTACACTGCTCGAAACCCCCAAAGACCCCTCCTGGCCCTGGGCGAGCAAATATTTACCAAACAAACAAGGGCTGATTATTCGCCCAAGCAAAACGGATTCTTCATGATTAAGAGTTTCACAGTAGCTGAGGCCCAAATTGCGGATTCCGAGTCTCTGGCACTACACACGAGTGTGTGAGGGCATTACAGCGAACACGCAGAGCCTGAAATTAATATGACAGGTCTGGTGAGGGAGCAGAGAACATATGCACTGTTTCAGCTTTGGCAAATTGAGCTGTGCCGTGTTTTTTTAGGAGATTCAACACTTGGCCATATTAAAACACAGTACCTGATAACGCGCAGTTCAATTAAGCCAGTAGGTCTGAAGCCAGCAGGTCTTTTCTCAGAATAACTAGAGCAATTTTCCAGTTACATATTAATTTCAATGCATGATTTGAAGGCTATTTGAAAGGATTTTGCTCAGATTCAATTAGACTATTTTTGACTAATATTAATACACATGAACAAAAAAGCATAGATTTCAAAAGGTATTTCATCATTAAAATTCACTGTAGGCCATGAAGGAGCTTCTGGGGGAAAACAATGTGTGTCCATGGGATGAACCTCTTCTGAAGAGCCCACATCCCGCTGCTTTGTGCTAAATGGGCACTGATGAAAAAAGTACACGCACATAAACACTAATGCGATTTCTCAGATGTTTTACTCTGAGACAATACATCTGACGCCCCCAAGCCTGCACTTTTATCCAGAAGCCCAACTTTGAACACGGTTTTACATGCAGACTGGCGTCATCATCAGAGGGAACAGCCCGCAGTATTACCCCCTGTTTGTAAACAAGACCGAGTTCATTCCATCAGTTCAAATTCCTTTCTGGTTCATATCGGTGTCACTCATAAAAACCTCTGCGTTGTTTCGAGGCTCCGTCTTGAATAATTTATACGCATGCAAATGCGGGCATCTCGGGAGATGCGTTGAGGAGTAGCCTAGCAACAGGGAGATGCTGGTCAGTCGTCAGGCAGGCGGCTGTGAGGCGGGAGGCGAGGGAGTGGGCGGGGCGCTACTCACGCTGGCACTCTCTGCAGCATGCTCCGTCGGCGTAGGCGGGCGCGGTGTCCGGCGGGCACTGCAGGGGGGGGCAGGAGATGGTCTCGCACCTCACCGTGCCATTCTGAGGGAAGAAGAGGCAGCGCGTCGCTCTACAGACACACAGACACTCTCTCTCTCTCTCTCTCTCTCTCTCTCTCTCTCCTCCACAGAGCACACAGAGAGGCTTTTACACACCGCACAGGAGTGACATTTCAGAGCCTTTCAGGAGCGCGTCTCAGACAGAGAGCGTTTCAGAGCTGCAGCCACCTGCTCACCTGCAGTTCCAGCCAAAAGTCTGGACACACTTCATTAAGATAATGGCAAACATGCATTCAAAGACATTTTGATCTAAAGTCGTATGTTTGCGTGCTTGAAATTTGTTTCTTAGACAAATGTAAGTAGTGAAGTCGACACCTATGTGTGAATTTCTTTCTAAAAAATTACATTAAAAAACTATTTTTCAGCTCCTAAAATATAGGATAATTCTGATTTGCTTAACACTTTTTTTGGTCACTTCATAATTCCATTTGTGTTATTTCATAGTTATGATGTCTTTACTATTATTCAACAAACGTAGAAAATACTAAAAATGATTTAAAAAAAGCCTTCTCTGAGTAGATGTGTCCAAACTGTTGACTGGTACTGTACATCCCCCACCATGCACCCAGCCTTACTGAGGAACAGGCTCCGCCCCTTTTTCACAAGCCATTGTGACACGTTCTTCCAAATGTAACAGGAGCAGCTGTCAGCATGCCTGCCCTCGTTATCCCTGATCAATTAGTGAATGGCACCTTCTCCATCCATCAGGCCCACCTTTGATGGATTTAGTCCTGCAGTCACAGCTCAAGGAGGGTGTGACCCTCAGAAGATTCCTCAGAGGAGTACTGCTCGCCTCAGAAACTGCACACTACAGTCGTCAGTCTATCTGTTTCTCAGTGAGGTGTGAAGCCTCATAATCAGCTCAAGGAGACGTATTAAAGGTAATGGCAGTAATATGAACGAGCAGGGTGATTTATTAAACAGTGGTGTGAAACAAGTTACATATTACTGCGTAGTAGTAATCATCTGGGAGTTATAAGAAGCAATGTCCTGAAAACTATGTCGTTTCATCATATTACTTTAAACCTTGGGGCACCCAGGACAGAACATCACCTCCGTTAGCTCATCTGAAGCGCTCTGAGAGTCACTCCCATGAGGAAAAGCGCAGAAATGGACACACGTTTGTCTCTCTGCTTCCAGCCCGACTCAGGATGGAATCTGCTCATCTGTGTGCCTTCGCTCTCGTTCCTCTTACGTTAGATAAACTCTGCTGAACTGGATTCTGGGGTTTCAGTGAGAACAGGGCTGGAGCGCAGACTTATGGGATGTCTAAATAAAAGTGCATTCCCTGCTCTCCGGCTCCGGCGGGCGGAGCTGCGGGGACGGGGGGGCCACCTCCGCGGCTCGGCCCTGATGGTCCGCCGGGCGCACACTCTACTTCCAACCTCTGCTGGATTACTGGGGCAGCGCTGCTCTAATCCTGTCAGCTGGCCCCGCAGGGCGCCCCCGCTGGGAAGGCACAGGCGCGAGAGGGGGGACTCCCCCACACCCCCGACCCCCCAACCCCACCCCGGGGCGAAGACAGAGCCTTACCGTGCAAGTGCAGTTCCTGCAGCCATCTGTCCAGGACTCATCCTCCCTGTACACCTCCCCCTTCATGCTGCAGGTCCTCTCACAATAGCATCTATCCAGGCCATTCATCTTCTCCTCCGCCATAGACAGCTGCTCCCATAGTCCCCAAAACAAAGACCGGGGGGGGGGGGTTAGCCTGGTACTCTGGGCCACTGTCTGAATTAATCATATTATCATGCACTGCTACAGCAGCATGCAGGCCGCTCTGGCCAACGCTGAGGTTCCATATGTGGGATAATCCTAGGCCGGCGCGACCGCGCCCTGCATCCGCTGATTGTGTGAGTTCACTCCACGCGCCCCATTCAACGAGAGAAAGCAGGCACGGCTCTGAATTCGGCACGCTCTTTCTACAAGAGTTACGCTGCACAAACGGCACTGTGCTGAATACCACCAAAAAAAAGGAACGATTCCAAACCGCAAGCGTTTTTCATGCAGTGTACTACGCTTTTGAAAAATAAAGTGAGCGCGTTAACCGATACCTTGCTGGATGTTTTGGCTAAGATGTCCTGCAGTTCCATTATCTTCTGCACAAGTCCATGGAAATCATTGCAAGTGGGGCAAGCTAAAAGCAAGCAGACAATACAAAACACGTCTCACATCGTTTCATCCAACACAAACCATTTAAAACATTAAATATGATTTAAACACAAACCATTTAAAACACAAAATTCTCAATATGCAAATATCGTATTTAATCTGGTCAAATGGATGGGACTTACTGCGGTTCAGGTCTGGGCACTGTGAAATGTATCCCTGGGGCATGACAAGCAACTGAACATCCTGCATTATCCCCTGCGGTCACAGGAAAAAAAGCAGCTTATGTGGTGTGTTTTCAAAAATCATTTCCTTTAATCCATCAAGTTTAAACCTGCGACATTATCTGACAGCTGTAATCGGGACAGCTGACGTGATACAAAACCTGCTACCTGCAACAGCAAAGCGTGGTGTTTTGAAGAATGATGATCTTCTGCGATTTCTCGTCTCATATTTCACTGCATAGCCACTAGCATTTAGTCAGCATTTGCACGTACAGCATCACGATCACACTTTGTACCTCCAAACCGCTACCAGGAACAGGCAGTGTCTGGACAGCTCTTAAGTTTGGGACAGTTATTTGACCAGCACTGTTCACAGTATTTCAAAAAAAGGTAGACTGTTAGGAGAGGCAGATAGGGTGCACACACAGTGAACCTGCACTGCCAAACATGTGCATTAGTTAAACATTAATATGATGTAAAGTGGATGAAGTTGAAGGGGCCAACAACCTGATAACAGTCCTGCATTGTTGTCTTCGTTTGCCAGACAGAACACAGAGACTGTGGAAACAAAATGCTCCTCTAATCCAGCGTGCTTTAGTCAGTGGCTAATGGCTGACTTTCCATCACCAGACACATTCACTCAGCAGCCATGGAAACCTGCTCAATTTCACAGCGCTATTTCGCTAACAAAGGGAGCCCGCAAACACAAGACAAATCCTTTCAAAATCACAGCGCCGCTTCAATTTACAGACAAAAAAAAACCATCAAAATATCTACAGTTATCATTAACTATAATTCATAACGTGAAACATGAATGGTGTCATATTTTTCAGCGAAGGACAGTGTAAAGGATTCAGCTACGTTTTGTTAGCATCCACACTTGTAAGGTTGAATTCCCCCTCACACAGAGCCAGAGAAGCCATCCGTGTCAGACGAAGCTACAGGTCTCGTTTCAGTGCTTGCTTGCGTGTGACTCTGTTAGCAGCCCACTTCAGACGTCGGTGACGGAGGGGCGGGGACCCGCTGTGAAGCAGCAGAGACTGCGCTGCTCTTTAGTGCAAAGTTGCCGGAGCGCAGTGGCATTAACAAAGGCACGCTTTAATGGGGAGCGTGTGGAGGAGCCTGGCTCCGCTCTCCGGTCTGTGCCGCTAATCAGGGCTGCAGCGCACACAGCTCTGAGAGGCACGGGCCGCCGGGCTGCGGCGGGATTACCAGGCCTCCGAGCCTCCTCATCAGCCAATTAAAGCCAGAGAGCTCTAACGACGTGAGGAGACATGAAGGCATTCTGATTATCTCCCAGCCAGCCCAAACACAATGCAGACATGCCTTCCAAAACAGGGCCGCCGCAGCCGACTTAATGCAGCGCTCCAGGAGAGTGTTTAACGAAGGAAAAGAATGATGGGATTCCTGTTAGCTGAAGCTTTGGGAGGAGAATCGCATCTTTACCCCTGACCAAAACTACAGCATCTTTTTTTTTCTTTCTTCGCTTTTCTTCTCCCTTTTTTAAAGCATCATCACTTGATTGGGAAGACGCTGAATCACTCACTCTGTTCACAGTGATGGGATAGCTGCACAGCCACAGTGTCATGGGAAAACAGTATGCGGAATGCAAAAACGATTCAAATGAGAATGTCATGGGGGGACTTCTTTCTCAAAATGTCACAGCTATGCGATGCAAGTGAACAATTCCCACCAGGACTAAACAACACAAATTAAAGGCAAATTGTTTAGTTTCTTCATTCAAGCTCTGACTGCAGACACATTAATAAAGCAATCAGGCCCTTAAATTGTCCACAGTTATTTGTGCACATCCTGCCTCAACTGTTGTACATTGTATTATAAAGTGGAACGCTTTCACACACAGCAGTGTGTGGTGAGATAGCACAGCACAGCTGCGTGTCAGGGCTCCCACCTTGAAGAAGCCGTGTGCGCTGTTCCTCTGTCCGAGCCAGAAGGACGTCTCCGCTGGAAAGTCCATGAAAGGCGTCTCCACCACCCGCTCGTAAATCCTGAAACGGCAGCGCGGGTGCTGGTTAGTTACCCGAGGCGTGTACGCAGCGGTGCAGCGGTGCGTCGCTCGGTTAGTTACCCGAGGCGTGTACGCAGCGGTGCAGTGGTGTGTCACTCGGTTAGTCACCCGAGGCGTGTATGCAGTGGTGCGTCGCTCGGTTAGCTCCGCCCTCTCGCGGGCGCGTACCTGTTGCAGTCCACGTGCAGCAGGATGTGGGAGGCGCTGACGGCGATGGACAGCTTGTGCCACTGGCCATCAGCCAGGGTGTAGGGGAAGACCTCGCTGTGCGGCTGCTGGCCCCGGGTGCGATAGTGCAGCCGGATCTCGTTGCGCTGGCCGCTGCTCTCCAGCTCCAGGAACCTGCAGAGCCGGGAGGGACAGGGAGAGCTGAGCACAGCCGAAGCTGCTGAACCACGCGCCCAGGGCCCGCTGACCTGCGCCAGCCTGCCTCACGACTCCCACGGTTTCCACATTACAAAGCAGGACTAGGCCGGAATAGAGAGCAGCTAGCGGGCTTGTCCGTGGGCCAGGCCCTGACTGGATGGACTTCTACATTACATAAAGTGGAAGCGGTGTGTTAAACCTGTGCTTATAATGAAACTTGCTCATTAGCATGCACAGGCTGTAGCAGCAGTGTGGAGCAGGGGTGTGAAATGGGTGCGTTTGAACCCAGAACCGTGGCTTTACTGTGAGCAAGGTGCTGTAGTTTAACTACACTGCTCCAGCAAATATCCAATTTTCTCCAGCGGAATTCATTTTAAGGTAACAAAAGCAATACTGTTTTTGAGCAACAAAGGTAATATGCCCTTTAATAGAGCATAAAAGCTAAATGAGTATCATAAAACAACGGCAAAAACAATTTCGGGCCTTTCATACAATACAACAGAGAAACAAGCAGGAACAAACAGTCAGCTGGGCTTTGCAATATCAGGACTGACTCCAGATCAGTCTATCAGGATGTAGAGTATGAGATGACAGATGGAACATGTTCAGAACACAATTAGACTCATCTGGGCCTTTACAGACAAAATGCTTAAGAGAGGGACATCCTGCTTACAAAACTCAATCACTGATGGGTCTGTAGATCTAAGAAGTGAATGTGCTAAGTTTTCTCTTTTTTCCCCCACAGTGATGGAGATGCTGTGGAGGCAAAGCCAGCGGAAGAGAAATCATTTCCCAAATCTCTGTTCCAAACTGCGGGGCAGGCAGTGCAGGGAGTGAGTCAGCTCATCGGCTGGAGAAAAGTAATTAACATTGCTGAAGGTCCCTGCACCCGGGTGACTCAAATGCACGCAAATCAATCACGGCGGCGTTCCGACCCAAACTGAGACTCTCACACGAAGGAAACTGCACTGACTCATACAGCGCTGAGAACGTCAGCAGAATGTCAGCGGAACGTCAGCAGAATATCATGGTGTAAATCACTGAAAGGAGAGGAGCAGAAGTTGGGATTTTGGGGGGGGGGGGGCAACAGACAGCGCGTGGGACGAGGGCAGTGGGTGGCAGAGGGCTGAGATTTTCATCAATGACCCATCAGACCCTGTCCCAAAGAGTCTCCCACGCTCTCCCTCTGAGTGACACACCGTTCTGACAGAGCCAGGGTTCGAGAGGAACAGATTTACACCAGTGTCACAGGAAATGCAAACATGGCTTCTCTGACCCGAGAGCGCTGGCTGGGAGACAGTTCTTTACTGCTCCTGGCAAGGCCCTAGCAGATTCCATTAGCCCATCAGTGCTAATTGCAGTGAAAGCTGTTAAACATGCTTAAGCAGGCCCTGTGGAAGTGATATACAATTCATGGACAAACAGCACTGTGGGTCGAGGCACTGATTTGAAGTGGTAGTTGGTGGTAGCGCATACAGCACATAACACTTTCAGAATCTTGACTGAGTGGTGGACTGGTGATTGCGGAACCACTGTAACTGATGGCTTAAGTTTCTCTACTTCAAGTCAAACAGGAAAAATTGTTACTTTTTTTTTGCAATGTGTGAACAAGGCGGTGACCTGCGAATGTAAAGGAAATGACAAGTCAGCTCTGGCCTTAAGGGCAGTGAAATCAATAGAGTATATGTTTTAAAAATGTCACCGGTCTCCCCGATTTGTGACCTTACAGGCATTTCATCTTCAAAGCCACTTGACTGTCACTTCTTTGTCCTTTTTTTAAAAAAGGGAGTGAGTATGAGACCTAAACAAGGCCGGAGTGGCTCGGGTCTCCTTTGAAGACAGAGGTGCACTCCGGCCACCAGTGACAAAAGAACGAGATGTCGCTTGCAGTGGCCTTGAGCTCGGGATCTAGCAGCAGCCTTTAATTTCGCCGTACATCAGCCTTTAGATCAGCAGGGATGAGAGGCAACCGAAAAATAATTACGATCAGCGCGGTGAGCACCAGAAACAGAGCAACTCCTCGACATCTCTGATTACCTCTAGGAAAATAACTTGACTATTTTGAAGATGAAAGCTCTTCAGTGGTGAAGGACAACTATTGCTGCTATACAAGATGTTACTTAACGGAAAAACACAAAGAACTGATCAATATTAATGTGGCAAAACAAACAACCCCAACTCATCCAAAAAAAAATCAATAAAGGTAATGCAAAATGAATAAAATGCTTTAAAAATGGTGCAAAACAGTGCAGATATCACATTGGGTAACCTTAGTAAGAATGTTCCCCAACTTTATAAGCAATATAAAGTAATATAAAGTACATAAACTATACTATAAAATATATGCACAGTTTATATATAAATTACACATGAAGTACCTAAAATATGTAAATACACAAATGTAAGTATACACATACAGTAAGTGTATAGCATATACGTATGTTAATACTCACATTTGTAATCCACTAAGAGCTTTGGTCTGGTTCATGTGTAGATGTGGGCGGGGTATGATGAGGGGAGGTGGGGTGATGAAGGATGTGATGATTAGTGGGTCACCAATGGTGGGTGTTGTCTGAGGGCGGGGGTGTGGCCTGAGGGCAGGAGTGTAGCCTGAGGGCAGGGGTGTGGCCTCAGGGCGGGGGTGTGGCCTCAGGGCAGGGGTGTGGTCTGAGGGCAGGGGTGTGGCCTGGATGTAGGGGGTGTGGTCTGAGTGCAGGGGTTTGGCCTCCGAGCAGGGGTGTGGCCTGAGTGTGGGGTGTGGTCTCAGGGCAGGGGGTGTGGCCTGAGTGCGAGGGCGTGGCCCGAGGGCCTACCTCTGGTCGGCGTGGTGGATGGACAGGATGACGCCAGAGTTGAGCTGCTCCTGCTTCAGCGTGGCCAGGACGGTGAACTCAGCGCTGCGTCGCAGTTTCTGCAGCATGCGATCCGCCACGTCCGCCGGGGCCTTAACGCTGCGCGCCGTGTCTGAGGGGAGAGAGGAGACCCGGCGTTAACGAGGGGAGAGAGGAGACCCGGCGTTAACGAGGGGAGAGAGGAGACCCGGTGTTAACGTTCACCCTGAGCGTCGTGTCTGAGGGGAGAGAGAGGAGACCCGGTGTTAGCGAGGGGAGAGAGGGTTGCTTGTGGTGCACACGCGAGGCCTGGGAGTGGCGCAGCACTACAGACAGCTGTGCACAGGAAGCCAAAGAGCCTGGTTTCCTGCACTTTAAAGCAGAGGAGTCTCAGTACTTCCAAACCACGCACTCTAAACCCTGGATTTAAAAGAGCTACATCTCTCTGAGGGCGTGCCACCGCGAGCTGTGCTGACCCCCGACAGCTCGAACCCGCCTCCCGCCCCCCTCTGCTCCCGGTGTGTCTGAGGCTATGAAACTCTCAACGAAAATCAGAGAAACTCGCGCACCTCCGCTGCCTTTTGTTCCCCCACCAACAGGCCATCCAATCGCCTCGCCGCTCTAATGCAGCCATCAATAAGTGATGAGGCCTCTCAGAAGCCATCACGTCAGAGCACGCGGTCTGCCGCGCCGGGAGGCCTGCAGGAGGTGGCGTGACACGGCCGGGCACTCCGGTGAGCTCACAGCAACACACTCCTCAGCCCCACGCTCTGGCGAGCTCACAGTAACACACTCCTCAGCCCCGCGCTCCGGTGAGCTCACAGCAACACACTCCTCAGCCCCGCAGAGCTCACAGCAACACACTCCTCAGCCCCATGGAGCTCACAGCAACACACTCCTCAGCCCCACGCTCTGGCGAGCTCACAGTAACACACTCCTCAGCCCCGCGCTCCGGAGAGCTCACAGTAACACACTCCTCAGCCCTGCAGCACACTCCTCAGCCCCGTGCTCCAGCGAGCTCACAGTAACACACTCCTCAGCCCCGTGCTCCGGTGAGCTCACAGCAACACACTCCTCCCCGAAAACATTTTAATTCCAGCCGGCATGAACACACAATTAGCACCATGGAGACAGCCTTGCAATGCAGGCTTTCAACCACCAACAACAATTAACAAGGCCAAGAAGACACGGGGTACTGAAAGGCATACTGCAGCAGAGGGCATGAATTAAGGAAAAGAAAAACAGGTTTGGTTAAAAAAGAACATGAGGTAATGCAGAGACTGCTCTGGGATCAGTCTGAGGTGAACAGCAGTCCTTGGGGAAGCGTGTTTTGAATCATTTGTGTCCAACTAACTTTGGCTCCTCCAGTCAGACACGCAAGGAGACCTTGAATGCCACCAGCATACATCTCCAGCCCTGCCAATACTTCCCCGTGTCCCTGACACAGACTAACTAATGATCCATTAGAGGGAAGCGTACCTCACATTACACTGAGCTCACGACCACACGCGTCCCAAGAGTGCACGCAACCGTAATGTCACCGTGGATAATTACAGTCAGAGCCCAGCACACACTGCGCTAATATCCCAAATAATCACTTAAGCCAGTCTCATTCGCTGTGGATCCGATCACCAGATATGGCACGGAAATATTACTCCCAAAAGTAATATTGCATGTTTATCAGATTACTGAAAACACAGCGTGGCACAGTAAACACCTTTATCCCTGTGACCTTTGTAGAGTTGTTTAGAATGGAACTGCATCAAACACTGAGACAAGATGAGAAGTGGTGCTCCCACACACAGTGAGAGGAACGGGTCTACTCAGTGTATAGTCTTTCATGCATTTTACACAGAAATAAAGTACATTTATAGTCTAATAGTTACCTTCATTAGCCATTAGGCATTTTTCAAGTCTTAAGCTTGTATTTGCTGTTTCCTAGTAATCCTTGATTTCATCAAATGAATGATATCTTATATTTTAAAAACATGGACCTTGTTGAGTAAGCTTGTGTGGTGTGTTTCCTTTTGTGTTTGTTAAAATTGACAACTCCAGCTCCCTGTGAAGAACGAGAAAGAGCCGAACCCCCCAGAGCGTTTGGCCCCTCCGTCCCGGCCAGCGCATGGCATTGTCCTCGCTGGTCATGTGACCCAGAGCAGGGCAGCAGAGGGACGCGTGTGAGACACCGCTGAGCCCTCCAGCTGGGGGAAATCCTTTCATCTGCGCAGACACTTGACCCGCGACTCCGACACGCCGCCGCCGCCACCGCCGCCGTCCGGAGCTGGAGAAACACAGCGCGCCCCACAAAGGGCCTCTCTGTTCCCCGAGCAACAGTGGCCGTGCCAACCGCTGCAGCCTGTGACCCGACGCCCGCACCCCGGGAACAACGCACTGAATACACGGACCCTACACTCCTGCTGAGAGCGTCCACTCTGCTGCGGATAAAATCAATAGCTCACGCAAAGCCATCAGTCAGTTCTTTATTGGCAAGCGTGCACACGGGAGAGCCACCTGCTCTTAATGACCACGCCGACACACGTGCTTCTGATATTAAACCGCCCGGAAGAAAGAAATCTTCATTTCACACAAATGGTCTCATGTGAAAGCAATTTACAGCCATTCCGAAGTGCGTTACTGCCTCCGCAGTTTAGACACCGGCAATTTAGCAAAGGGGAACGGTCTCTCTCAAAAAGAAATACAATTAGACACTGCTGTAAAACAGAGTACAAACCATTTAAGACATAATTGTATCCCCACACAGCGGAGCAGGGATCTGAAAACCCACGAGCTCCGTTTCGGTTTCTGGGAAACGCAGCTTTCAGCAGAGCCATGTCTGTCTAATCTTATCTCTGGAACATACAGATTTAATGGTCTCACAGCAGAGGATGTCAGAAACTTGGATTAGCACTGATCTCAGAGTGGCTGATGTTACCTCAGTTCGCCCGGCTCCCAATCTGAGTACGCCCGTGAGCCAAAAAAAAAAAGAAAATTTAATAAAAAAACAGCAGTTTGACGTCTGCTGCTGGCTGGTGGATTTGAATTCCACACCTGTGACAGGTATGTTTGGGGGCACTGTGAGATGAGATGGAAATCAGGCTGGCGCGAGAGCAGAAGCATCCGCGCGGCTGTCACGGCTCGTGGCGTCCCCAGGTCCCCGGCAGGGGCTGATGGGAGTTTCTGCCGCGCAGAGGAGGCATCTGATGAGGTTTAAATCCGGCCTCTCCGGCGCGGGCGGTCCCGGCCCTCTCAGCGGGAGCAATCAGATTTCCTCTTTAGGGCTTACTCCTGCCATCTAATGACCACTCAATCCTGCACCTTTGGCAGCAGCACCTCTCCATTATTGAGCAGAGTACCCAGAGGTCCCGGCGGTAAACCCCCCATCCCCCCAACCCCACCCCCGGCACGGCAACATTAGCAATAAGTGGGCCCAAACGCCGAGCAAAGGTCACATATGGTGCTTTGGCAAAGTGAAAAATGATTATGGTTGCCTCTGAGATGGTGCATCCAGTGTGCTACAGATGAGCTCTCACGGGCAGAGGAATGAATGAGAGTCCGCACTGTGACGTGAGGTTAGTGTACTGGACTCGTAATCAGAGGGTAACATGCCCCGTGTAAGTTCCTGCTGCTGTGTCCATAAAGCAAGGTAGGGGACCTGAATCACTTCAATAAATGTCCAGCTGTATAAATAATGTGTCAAATATGTAATATGAATAACATGTAAAAACATAAGTGATCATGATCACCCCACATACAGGCACCTGCAGAGCTAATCAACGATGTAATGTTGTACGCTACCATCTAAAAAGTTGAACAAGAACTGAAACATGAACCTGCTATTCATACCAATTATATGCCATATACTAACACTATGCTGTATGTCAAAGGGCGGAAGATCTGTGAAGCCGATATCTCTGTGAATGTGAGTAACCGTGGCAGAGAGAGCAGGCGTCCCGGCTGCACTCAGTGGGCTCTCAGCAGGAGAGGACTGACTCTCCCTCCGCCCGCACGCTGGCCGCGCGCCTCGGCGGCGTGAGGAACGCGCGTGGGCGTGTTCCTGCGAAAGCAGCGCCCACTCCACGGGACCACGGCCAGGCGAAGCTCTGCGCCGGAACCCGCCGTTTCCCCGCGCCCCGTTCGGCTGCTCCGCGGCTCCTGAATAATCCTCTCTGCCTCCGCTGCGAAGCCGCTCTTCTGGAACAAATGATATTCCGCACGAAGGGCACCTTGCAAATCTGCTGACGTGCCACTTTTGCCCAAACTCCGACGGGCTCCGCCGGCCCACGAGCGCCTGACATCCGCTCTTTCAGGTGGAGGGGAACAGAGGGGCGGGGGGGGTGACACGGTCAAGGCTCGGATGGAATCGGAAATGCGGCAGAGCTTTCAGTACCGCAGACACCAGGCATCTGCCTGCCATGTGAACACATTCACAGTCACCTGCCATACGCCTTTACACACATCACCTACGGGTCTCTCCTGTACTGTTTATGATTTACAGTGGGACTCCGAACAGAGAGAGAGAGCGAGAGAGAAAGAGCCAGAGAGTCAGAGAGAGAGGGACGGACAGAGAGTGAGAGAGTCAGAGAGAGAGAGAGACAGAGAAAGAGACAGACAGAGAGGGAAAGAGAGGGAGAAAGAGAGAGACAGACAGAGAGGGAGAGAGAGAGAGAGAGAGAGAGAGAGTCAGAGAGATAGGTAGAGAGAGGGAGGGGAAGAGAGGGAGAGAGAGAGACAGACAGAGAGGAAGGGAGAGACAGAGGGAGCCAGAGAGAGCCGTAAAAGACTCATGGTAACACGTCAGCTGCCTTCTGTCTAGTTGGCCCTGAGAAAATGGCACCCACCACGGAGCGCGTCTCCTCCAGACAGTGGATGGGGCTGGGATAATTGCCACCTGACTGACAAAGCTCTCCTCTGGCAAAGCCGCAGCATATTAAACAGTAACTAATATCCTGCCTGGCTGCAGTCTCCGGCGTCTGATGAATAAATAGCAACACACTGGCCGGGCTCAGACCCGTGTGGCTATGTGCTGGTGCTGGGTCATTCACTCACTGCAGCGCTTCCTGAGAGACTGACAGGCTCCTGTCACAGGCTACACCCCCCTCCTCACCCACCGCACCTAAAGGCACCTGATCTCTGATCTGCTCCACAGAAGCAGCTGCCAGCGACGCCTCATTAAAAGTCAAGGACACCTATAGTGAGGCTCTGAGCATCCAACACTTTATGCACTGGTGTAAAAAGAAGGATAAAAAGGGTGATTCTCATGAAAACGGGCCGTATATATAATCCTGATGAAATCCAATAATTCTGCCCCCGTATAGAGAGGCGGATTCGTTTCAGAGGCCCCCCGGAACGCGGGCGGGCTTCCCGGCGGCAGCTCAGGCACCTGCCCCAATTAGGCGAGGCGGCGGTAGCCGGGGGCACTCCGGTTTTATCACAGCGGTCCCCACGGTCCCCTCTGTGCTGCCACTCTGCGCAGCCCTGACAGACGGCTTCAAAGCAGATCTGCCTCCTGCGCAGGGAATCTGCAGCACGATCCCTCAGATGCACAGAGAGATCTGCCCTATGGGAACACAACCCGCCCCCCAAAAAAACCACCTCATTCAGCCTCCGCCCTAACGCCACTCTCCCGCGTTATTGCCATCGTACATCTCACTCACACCAAGCCCCGCCAGCCGCTCGCCGGACTCGTTTGCAGCTCGGGGATAACGCTTCCTGAATGAGTGATGTCAGCCAATGAGGTCATAAACACTGCCGCGCAACCTGCCTGGAAATTGACTGTGCTTACATTGCACTCAAAGGTAATTCAGGGGAGATGACAGAGGCACAGAGGTGCGGGAAGAGAGTGCAGAATCAAGGACCCATAAACTCGTGAGATTGCCGGTTCCGATAAATTCAAACATTCAAGATAAAATCAAAAGTCCCTCCATTCAAACAGCTGCTGTGGCCAAAGAGGTGGATTACAGTTAACACAGTGGTTATTCTGTCTGCTCTCACATGGCAGAGACAGAAGCAACAGAGTGTTACTGAATGGAATGCCTCCCTGAGGAGCTAATATGTTTATCACATATTCTCCTTTTTTGAGTAATTTTGTGTAATGTCATGCATAAATACATATAGGTAAATAAGTAAATAAATGCCATCTGTAAATTCAGGTGATATAAGTGCCAGTAAATAGTAAGTTAAAAAATAAAGCACCATTGTGTTAATGGCAGATATGATTTCAGCTGCAGATGGAGACAGTAACATCAATAAGACAAAGGAAACTAGACATACAGACCTAAAGTGTCTTGAGCCAGGCAGTGCCACATCCAAATAGCTCTCAATGGCCACTGCTGCTGACAGCCAACAAAGACCTACAGCGTATGCATACTTTGCCATTGTTTTCCTGAGCAGCTCATTGCGATGGGCTAATTTGATTATGCCTGTGCTGTTCCTACTTCTTTGTGTGTGTGCGCTCATGTGCCTTGCAGAGATGCTTGCCTTTGTGTTAGCACTTCAAGGCCACAGCCATATTCTATAGCTGAATTAGAGAATTTAGGCACAAAGAACCAACTGTGGAAAAATGAGGCACACAGTGAGAGAGGACTCCTTTTTGCATACCAATGCTACGTGATGGGGCTCTCTGCTGGCCACTGAGCTGAACAGCCTCCTGTATTCATAAGTAAAAGCCTTAAAGCAATTTAAAAACTATTACCAAAATCTCTCTTACTGCTGTGTATCAACACCCAGGCCACAAGCAACATTACAGGTAAGTGGGACGGCGCCAAACTGAAAAAATGAGACCGTATCAGTGTGAAATGTCCATAGACGGAAATTGATATCAATATTAAAGCACCAGATGCCACATGTGACAGTGTAGTCCCCACCCATCCACAAGGTGGGAAGAACCTGCTTTGATGTTCAGGGGGTACCAGGCGTGTTCACTGGCCTTAGTCGACTGGCCACTGCTCTGGATGATAAAATCTCCTGAAGTCAAACAGGTAAATGAACATTACAGGAATCATGTGTTTGGGTACGACGGACCCAGGTGACATGGTGTTTGGTCAGTGTGACATGTCAGTTGTCCTAGCTGTGCAGTGTCCGTTAGGATTCAGAAGCAGATGGCAATGGTGGGGGTTGATTCTTTACTGACGGCACTCACGCCCGGGTTGCTGCTTTGTTTTCCTTGTTTTATTGCCCTATCTTAGCTATGAGATTAGGATTAAGGGCAGATTTAAACTATTCTGCCCCAGTTAGTAACATGCTGCAGCCCAGATGCTGTTCAGACAAACGCTTCTCATGCATATGTACACCACAATGCTTTATTTAACAAACGCACAGTATTAACTGTATTGTCACATCCTGAAAATCAACAGTAGTGCTGAACTAGTCAAAACGGGCTTATTGAGACATGGGCTGCCAAGAAAAAAAGCGTCCATTTTATGCTTTATGATACAGCAAACTGTTATTCGCCAGTGACCAGCTGCAGTGTAGCACCGGGCGTGTATTTCGGAATGTTATCCTCCTACGGTCTTACCTTGGAACAGAAAAGCTCTGCTCTCATTGTGGAAACCCTGGACTTGGGAAACTCCAGCGAAAGACTCGCCAAGCTTCAATTCATCGAACACGTTGATGCGCAAAGCAGGATCGACCCCGAATCCTAAAACTTTGGGGCACAAACACAGACACAAAGATGTCAGGGAAAACACCCTTGCCTTACTGTCACCCACTGACTGGCCACAAATGATCTGTCACGGAACAAGCTAACCAGAAAGGTGTACGGTAGCTACAATATGTGAGTGAAACACAGAATTTAAACAGACAAGGGGGTTTAATTTTATATACCAAACGGCAGAGCCTTGTTTCTCCGCGGCGGATTTGAAAAATCATGTTACCATTAGCGAATTAACGTAACTTAATTAAACAACAGTTTTAAACCGTCGTTTGTGGCCAACGGGAACATAGCCTGTTGTACAACATGCTTTGGTAAATGACAAAATATTCCCCTTCTTACCTGAAAAGATGAAAAATATACAGAACACAAAGGAAAGTCTTAATAATCCCATCGTGAATGCGAACCAGGTTAGTCCATGTTTCTCGTTCACTTTCAAAATATGGACTGTTGTGTAAAAAAGGAAATCACATAAGCGCGAGGCAATCACGCGAGCGCAGCGCTACTCATCCCCAAATGCCAGACTCCGCATCATCGGAACTTTAAACACCAGAACGAAGGGCAGGGGCGAAAAGGAGAGAATAATATTCCATTCACACGGGCTCAGCACAAGATAAGCATCCGTTCGTCTGCGGTCATGCAGAAGTCATCAGCGCTACAGGAGAGGGGTACGGCAGCGATCGCGAGCGCTCCTGGATGTGCAATGCAACCACTCAGCACGCGCGCTTCTTCCAGGACTGAAAGGGGAGGCGCGAGACACAGCATAAATCCAGCCTCCTTGTGGACTTCTGCGGAAAATCCTCCTAGCAATATCCCAATATGTGTTTTATCAGTGCCGTTGCTTAAAAACTACTTACTAATAAAAACTACTTTTTAACCTTGAAAGCAACCAAAGTCATTGCGATTACATGTGCGCGACAACACTTGTCATCCGGAACTGTATTCGCTCAAGTTTATTATGTAATTAAGAGCGCTTGCTGTCATTCTTGCGGTTGTTAATACGTTCGCCTAACACTACAGAAGCATGTCACCATGCCCTGCAGTACTTGGCACTCAGATAAGTAAGTGACATTGTTTAACGAACCGGCTTGTTAATTTGTTTGTCGTCCCCGCATACCGAAGCCGACGGCGGTCACAGGAGGACAGGAACACCGCCAGCGTTCGCACCAGCCTAATCACATGCATTCAATTAGTGTCCCGCTTAAGAGCCCAACACTAATTCCCCCCATAGCAATGCAAATTGAGATAACTGCTCCCTGGACGATACAGACCATTACCCTAACAATTAAATATGAAACCTGTTTCCTTAATAAACAAGAAGGAGGAATTATTTCAAAAGTTGTTCATTTCAGCTGAAACTTAAGGTGAACTTGACAGGTGAATTCTGGCGGACTTTACAGTAGTACTAACAGAATGACCCAAGGGAGTCGCGTAAAAATGGCTGCATACAAGTGGCGATAACCTTGAAATGAGCCCCCCCCAAAATGGAACGGTGCCCGAGAAAAACACTCTCCATGTTTAGCATTTAATTAATAAGTCGATCGCTTTTACATGACATTGTTTTACATACAATGTTCGCCATTCTAGCAGTATCCGAGGCTAGTGTATGATTGAGTGCCGTGTCAGATGGAGAAAACATTTTTTATGAACTTATATCTTAACTGTAATGAATGAGTATGGCAAAGTATAGGAAGAAATCGATTTTCACCAATGTGAACGTTATTGCATTTGCTAGCATTGAGTCAGGTTTGATTGACCCTTATTTTAATGGAGAAGGGGGAGGGTTCATTTCATAGGTTTTGCCAAGCTCATCAGAACGTGCTTGGATGCTGAATGATTGATGCAGCGAAGCAATCTCATTTTGAATGCAGTTATCTGCAAACTCACTGGCTAAAATATGTCTGTAAACTCAAATAAAGCAACGCAGTATATTTTAGTCGTTCTTATGTGGGGCCCTGGCCGTTAGTACAGGATTTATTAACCTGTTCTCTTTACAGAGTCTAGCGCTGTTTGTTGCCATCAGACCCGCACCTGTTACGTGTTGATGAGCGTTCACATCGGAAAAATGCGCACAATTGGCATTCCGGGCCTCGCACGTCCTCACTTCTCCTTCAGCACATTTTTCCACAGAGGTCCAAGAAAGACGAATGAGGACTGGGGTTGAACTTTCTCCTCTTTTCGTCTTTCTGGCCCAAGATTCATGATGGGAACGCGGTTTTATTTGATACAGAACATTAAGTTCACTAATGACCCCCATCTACTCCCTCTTTAGGTATGAATTTAGATTTTGTGGATTAATGACTGGATCAATGGATTTTTTCTGCTTCTTCATATGGCTGAATGTATTACCAGTCCTCAGTGCAGTCTTGGCTTCTTCCATTGGTAGTGAGGTCCCACATAAAATGATGATAAAATTCACTTAATACAATCTGATTGTTTTCTTTTAACAGCCACAATTCAACAGATAAAACTCAAAAAGAAAGATGCCACACAACAGAATACATGTATATGTACATGAAGCAAATCATATAATTCCACCTGAAATCCAATGCATCAATGTATCTGAATTGTCCAAGTTGCTTTTTTGCCTAGGAAACCCATATTAGAATACCAAGCACCCCTACAGTCTGGCTTTGGTCCTGGTTCCTGTTCCCATTTTAGCATGCCTGTAAAAATAAACTCAGCATAGCCTACTGAAGTTCAGCCTCTTTCTGTCAAATAAGAAATGCCACCAAACAACACTTTTTCAGGGGGTCTATTATTAGTTTATTCTGACTAAGGGAGATTTGGGGAGAAGTGCCTGCTTCTTTTTTTTAATTACTCATAATATTTTTTAGCAGGGACAGTTGGGTTTGATGAGAACAGTTGGATTCATTTGGAAACCTCCGGAATACATGGTTTGAAGCCCAGACTGTAGCTATGGCAAACTGTGAGCGTGGAGCCCACTGTTTGCTTTGGCAGCCCTGAGGACCTGGATCAAACTGTTTCTCATCAGCTCAGGTGGCAGGAGGGGACAGGAGACACACGCTGGAGCCCCGTCCTGTGTTTATTCAGCCGCGCAGTTTCTCCCCGGGTCTCATGCTGTTTAATTCTGCTCATGTCCATTGTTTCCAGAGGAGACCCAGGCAATCAGACATTTATTTTACCTGTATACTGCTGGGCAGTGCGATACTGTCAGTGCCAGCCACAGTATTGGACATGTTTGATGCGTTTCAGCCCTCTCTGAATGCTCTAAACATTGTGGAATTGTGGGAAGTGTCATTGCAGTTATTCATATAAATATAGTTTTTGTTCAGGACCAATACAATACAGATTGCTTAGATATGTCTGTGGTGATGAATTTTGTTGCTGTTGTAATGAAATAAAAGAATTGCAAAAACACAACACTCCTACCCCAGTGGTGGTGATTGCAAAAGAGGTTCATCAGAGAGCCCATCTCAGCATGAAAACACATATAAATAATACAGAACTGTATAGTAAATAAAATCTAACGAGTGGAGCAGACAATTGAAATCTTGTTTGAAATCAGCCAGCTGCACTAACCATTAGTATATCTTAACTTCTCTGTGTTTGTTAGTCTGCACTGTTTGGTCTATGAGAATGACTCCTTAATGTATGTGTGTCAGTTAGCGTTGTCAGAAACGCTGCAGTTCAGGCTTTTGAGAGCTGGAAAAGTACCGCGTCATATTAGACTTCCAATAAATCAGGCAAAGCGATTGCCAGCTGGACATGGAGAGGGTAATCTTGTTGCAGGCAGCTCTGGAGCAATCTCACTGTAACAATATCGTCTGGCTCAGCCCTGGATCCCGGGGAAATGCTCTCTCTGGCCCCGTGGCCTGTCTGGCGGGCCTGACAAATGGAAGCAGGCATTATCTGAGAGCCAACAGCCTGCTTTCTGGGGATGCTTTCAGATCTTCCGATGGGGGGGATGGGGGGCCTGGGATGGGGGTGGTGTTTCGCGATCCCATTAAATCCACAGGACATCCCAAGGAGAAAAGGAAAAAAATATCCCGAAAACAGAGGTCAGTCTGATGACATCATAAGCCAGCTGCTTCCCTTCTTCGTCCGGTCGACGGAACCGCATTTATGAAGAGAAATCTGGGTAACCGAGTTTCTGGAGTTGGTTCTGCCCACAGTCAGCTGGTTGATTGAGGCCTGTAATGCTGAGACAGCCTTGTATTAAGATGTGTACTGAGAATATGGTCACACCCCTCCACAAATACGGATGCTGGCGCTATACTGCTGTAGAGACAGGAAAAAGGCATTGAGAGTAATATTTGTAAAGCAATAAGGTCACCAGCACACCATGCCATGCTGAAAGATGATTTGTATGTTTTTCACTGAGGGTAAGTATTTCAATAGGCTATCATTTCCTCTTTCAAATCAATGCTTATTTTGGCAAAGTCCCTTCTCCCCATCAAGAGTAGGCCAAACTGAGAGCATTTATCACAAAACTGCGATGAAATCCATTTCAATTGGTGCTGGCGGCCAAGTGGCAATAACAACAAATTCCTATGCCCCATAAAAAAGTAATGGCATGACCCACGTTCTGGCGAACACAGAGGTGAAGGCATGCTATGCTAACAAAATAACAGCCTGGCAAGAGAGAGATTTCGAACCACCAAACACTTTTTGGTTTCTCTTTCATATGTTGAATTCCGTTTTCTTTTGTGAAGACATATTCATACAATGTCCATGTACCATAGACTTCAATAAAATCTTGTGAGTAATAATCTCTTTTCTTCTGTGTTGACGCTGGTGTGGTATTGCACAAGTGATCGCTTGTTAATTCACCGAATTCGAAAAGGCTGTGTGAGTTCTGTAGAGCAGAAACAGAACGGCACAGATGTACGGGAATACACTAGAAAGGTTTCTGTTATGAGAATATCAATTTGTAGGAGGGAACATTTTGTATCTTCTATTAATAAATCATGGTTATTGCCAGGCTATCATATTTCTGTTTGAACCTCTCAGATATTCGGGGCTGCAGCCAACTCTGTGAAAATGTTATTTGTGTGAAAGCCAGCTGAATGGCTTAAAGCTGTGCAAACACCACGGCGTCTCTGGAAACAGAGGGGGAAACGACGCGTCTCTGCTGGAGAATCTCATCTGTAAGAAACGCCCTAATACATTATTAACACTGCTGTGGACCGGGGCCCGGGAAATGCAATTACTTTGTTTTGTCCACAAGTTGTTATTGCATAAAGTGCCATCAAGAAAAAATAACATATTTTGTGCACACATCAGGCAAAATTTTGGTTATTCTGACCAGTTCTTCAGCAAGCACAGGGCTGTGTGTCTCAGTCAGACAGAAGGAGTCGTGCACAGACACACACATGCACACGTTTTCACTTTTGCCACAATCCTCTGCTGACACAGAACCAATAGCAAAGGGCCAAACCAGCCAAGGTCAGAACCAGTGTGTTCACTGACTCCGGTATCAGAATGCAAAATGGCTCTAGTGTTGAATATTTCACATCTCCCCCGGTCTCCAGGCTGAGAGTTCTCCCGTGGAGAGAGAGGACCACAGACAGAGATAAAAGTGAAGCATGGGTCAATGGAATGGCTTGATAAGCAAAACTCTTAAAGTTAAATTCAAACAGAGCCTACTGAGAAGAACCACCCCATCTGTACAATCCAAGAATCATATTGAAATTTCTCATCAATTATACTGGTTAATCACATTTTTAGATGGTACAACATAATTTCCTTTTAAGGAGTATATGTTTATCCCTTTATCATTAAAGCAAAATGAACATACAAGCATGACAAATAAATAAATAAGAAGACGATAGAGTGTCACAATGAAAAACAATGTTTACATCTGTTCCAATCAGTGGTTTAAAAATGTGTGTGTGTGTCTGTCTGTCTGGGCATGTGTGTCTGTGCATGTGTGTGTCTGTGTGTGTGCTTGTGTGCATCAGTGTGTGTGAGTCTGTGTGTGTGTGTGTGTGTGTGTGTGTGTGTGTGTGTGTGTGTGTGTGTGTGTGTGTGTCTGGGCATGTGTGTCTGTGCATGTGTGTGTCTGTGTGTGTGCTTGTGTGCAAGCTTCTGTGTGTTGCATAATGAAGGAAAATGTGTCACTTTTCTGCTATTGAGTCCCAGGGGATTACGCTAAAACCTGTTCACACTCAAATTCCGCAAGGCATTTGCTGATACGCACACATGTATATATTTCCTGGACCGTTTCGCCTGTTTTACTGGTTAGCAGTGCTTGACTCAGGAGGTTTTCTTTGGTAACTCACAACATGTGACAATTCACAGGCTGATATTCTCTCTGAGGCTGTCCACTTCAAAACTGCACACAGACAACATAGTCCACTTGTTAAAAGTGATGAAATCAAATTTAAAAATACGCTCTAATAACACAGTTTTCTTAAAATAGACAATGTACAATCCATGGGCTTAAGCAGCACATGTTGCACTGCAAAATCATAGCATATTGTGCAAGTCAAGAACTGAATGGATGTTAAATCCAAAACATAAAATTTTTACTCAGAATTATGCAAAGAAGGCTTACCTCTTCAGATTTACAAGAAAAAACAATGTACCATCAAATTAAAGAACACTTCCAGAACAATGTAATCTAAGGTAAGATACATTATTTTCAGTAGGAAAGCAAGTCTTGCCAATGTTTGAGAAACTAATTATTTTTCTCAGGAGTGTAATCCTGGAGTGTCACACATCCACAGTTAATTGGGAGACAGGGCCTTTCACAAATGACGCTGGTGCTGGCCAAGAGCCATGTTAGTGGCCCGGATTGCAGAAGAGTGAATAATTAGCTGAAGATTTCTGATTTCAGTCCTGAGGAGGTCTTAGGCATTCACATGCTGCAGCTACGATCTCATTTAAACAGACTGCAGGCAATGCTGCTTGTCTGGGGTAAACAGCTAGGGGGCATATTCAATGCACTCAGACAAATAAAAAATGTAAAGGCTTGTCACCAAATGTCTTTCCACATAACAGACTACCGGTTTATCACCAATCACAAGAAAGCAGCCTCTTTGCTTCAGAGCTGCAGGATTGGCCAATGTCTACATATCTTTTATGAGAAAACAAGGATTATTGCTCAATCAAAACTGCAGTGGTTGAAGGAATTTGAGATCTGCTGTTTACCCCAGATGGCTCTCAAACATTGGGAAATGAGCACTGATCATTTCAAGACAAAAAAATATCAACATTAGTCATATTTGACAGAGAGATGCATTCACTAACGCATGATGTAGTATAATTAATACAGCCGAGGTATATGAAAACTGAATTCAAAATAGACACAAATTCAGTTTCAACTTAAATCCAATACAAATATGAAAACAATACAACATTCAGAAGGTATAATGTTTTAGCTCCATAGTGTTCATTAAAGTAGTATAGCACTGATGTTCATTGTTGCTAACACAAATAAACTATTACAGAGAAGAAATTCTTAACCATTTGAAGCAGAGCAATGTCATATTAAATAAGTGTCTGATTAATAATCTTTTTTTTTTTCTGTAGAAACAGGTGATCTGTGGCGCTATGCAAAAAGCTGGGGGAAGGCATCCATGACCAGGGGTGAAGACCGTGGATGGAGAGGCCGGTTCAGGACTTTTTTCCCATAAATAGGTATTGGGCGCCATCTCGTGTACATTGTGCTGTATTGCATTTCATGGTGAAAATTCCACTGTGAAAAATACCAGATTTCACTGAAGGGCGGCGCCATTTACCCATAAATTAATTTTAATAGAAAAATCCCAACAAAAATGGCCCTAATTAGACACAATATGTAAACTATAGTAATACATTCACGACTAAAATAAATTAATTTCTCAAGTGGATAAAACATATAATATGCTTTCTTATGTGTCAGAGTGACGATGCTTTTTAAATGTCTTTTATGTCCAGTTTCCACATTTGTGCAAATATACACAAGTATGCATATTTTTGACACTTTCTGAGCAAGCAGTTTAGTTCTTAAAACATAAAGTTCTTAAACTGTTAAACTGTTTAAGGTTTAGGGTGAACATTAACTTTAAACTGTCTTCCCATGTGATTCAGCATCATGTATGAATGCCTCTACAGACAGACCTGTTTTCTTAAACCTGCAGGTGATTTAAAGGTTCCAAATAAACAGCAGCGCATCAGTAACAGATGCCTGAGAATTACATGTTCAGTGAATGGCATACACCACTGATAAAAAGCAAATATCAGAGGATTATATGTGCACAATTATTTTACTAAAATTCATATTTGTCCTTTCCAGACTTACTGTGGTGACTTGCCAAACAGATCCCAAAACTCACTCATTCATGAGTGAATATGTGAAAAAGTTAAATACACAGTGTGAGAGACAGTCAACTCGATAAAGCATTTTTAGACATACTATGTGAAAAAGCATGTATATTAACATGTATATTAATTGATCAACATACTGACATGGTTGTTTTTTTTTCACCTGTTATGTGTACTTGTGTTCTTCCCATATGTCTTTCTGGGATGAAAGGAAATGCCTTTCACCCTTGGCATGTATAAAATATTGCATTTCACTGCGCAGTCGCTCTGATCGTGTACAGTTGTGATCACGTGTTCAGCTGCAGGTAGGAGGTCTGCTTGCATCAGGTGATCTCTCAGTTCCAGCCATGTGTAAAAAGCAATAAGGCTGTATCTTGGAGCAAATGTGTTTTGTTCTCAGACCGATACTGGTCTAATGTCCTCTCCCCTCTTTGTATAGCTTATGTTTAGCAAAAGCAAATTCAGCTTCTTTTAGTTTTTGTTGGAGAAACCAATGTTTCACATCTGCATGTGTAGTGTTAAAGCCATAGCAGCTTTAGTCAACATTAAAAGAAGTTCAGATGAATTTTACCAAGTCTTCAAAAATGACATTTTCTCCATCCAATTTAGCCCTAAACCTTCCATTCAGCCGTGCAGTATAAACACAGAGCTGTGCAGAAGCCGCACACATCAGAGCCTAGCCCGAACGGACAGCTGATATTCATCCAACTCTGAGCAATCCCAAACAGGTCAGCGGCTCCCGGATAACCTGGTTTAGTGCCCCTCCTCTGTGGCCTGCGCTGAGGCTGTCTGAGGTGCGCTCCAGTGACCGAGCCCCTCCTGTCACGGGCGGACACGGCCCGCCCTTCCCCTGATGTGATTCAGCAGCCGAGGAGAGGCCCCCGTCTGCAGACCTGACAGCCGCACGCGGTGTCCCCAAACGCCTCCTTACCTTGCGCAACCTCAGGAAGGAACAGCAGCCGCGAGCTGGCCGCTGCCTCCCGTGACTTACATTTATCCCCAGGATCTGCCGTCCCCAAAGATAAAATAAATAAATCTGGGGCAAATAGCAGGCAGCTGAATAGTGCCCTCCAAATTAATCAAGCATTAAAGCGTAATTACTCACACTTTTCCACATAAGTGTTCATTTGGTTTTTGGGAGAGCAGCAAGGAACAAAAAGTCACTTCGCATTTGATCAGAATCACGCTACGCACCCCCGGCTCGATGCCATCTCCAGGTTAGTGGAGCAGGCATTGGCCACTGAAGATGGACGAGAGCAGAGGATTCTGGGACGTTGTGTTAAAGAGGAAACGATGGCGTTCTGGAGGCTGATGCATGGTGACAAATGAGGAGCGAAACTTCTCTGGAAAAAAACAAACTGACACAATAAGAACACTGACGCAACAAGAATCATCTTGAGCTCAAAGTATCTCCTATTTAAAGTCAAGAAAAGCTAAATCAGCCCAGTGGTGCAGAATGCATCTGTATCATTTAACATCAAGGGAGGCTGTCAGATGAACTCTGTGTTGTGTGTAATAACACAGGTACAGAACACTTTGAAGCAGCCATTGATCTGTGATATGTATGACATCATGGGTATGAAACACTTTGAATGAGCAGGTGAGTTTATTGATATTTTTGGTAACACTAACAAATCACCAAAGTGAGAAAGAAAGCTGAAAAAGGGGAAAAATCTCTGCACAAATGCAACAAACCTGGCCTCAGCAGCCTCTCTGTGGACCAGGTTGCTAGGCACCACGCTGGTGTGAAACAACGGAGGGATGCGAGCTTATTGATTGGTCGATACGGGTCAAACACTGCAATTGGGTTCCCCCAGAAACGAATCTCCAGACAGCCGAAGGATGCAAAAAAGTAACCCATCCAGACGACGGCTGTCAAACACAGACAGCTCTTTGCCTGTATGCTGTATGACCTCTGCTCTCCCCTTCTGCTCCTGCAGGTACCGTCACACTGAATTAAAGCAGAGCACTGATCATCAATCACTGCCTCCCCCCTGTATGCCAGTCATGTATGGAGCCAATTGCTGCACCATCATTGCTGATCTCCAGGTCAACACTGATGCGCTTATTGTTCCATTGATACTGTAGCAGCTGATGATGCTGCTGGATGATGGCCAAAAAGACAGAACTTTGCTGGAACTTTGCTGGAAGGCTAAGTGTCAAAACATAGGTTAGTGCCGCATTTGCAGTGTTATGTGGGAGCTGCTGTGCTACATTCTTTTCCGCCTATCGGCTGGGAAAGAAACTCCAAGTATTTCAGACATCATCAGACACATTTTTTTAAGGCCTGCATAATGTCTCCTGCCCCTGGCCCCCCTTCCCCTGGTCTTCTCGCCCCCCCAAGCAGAGACATGGTGACAGATGGCATGCCAGGGCACCCTGGAGTCACGCACCCTCTGCCACGAAGGACAATGGAAGTTTCATTAGAACAGTTAATCATCAGACAGATTTTTGTGCTGATACACAGGAGCAGTTATGGTTTGGGTTGGTTTTTGGGGTGGGACACTACTACTGTGCCTTCACACTGTACTGGAAACGGCTTCATAATACCCAGCTGGAATATTAATGACTTTTATGCATAAAGTGGCTATAAAACAAGTATGGTAATGTAGTGTGAGTGGTTAGATTAAAGAAACATGCAACATTGCTAATACTTTGAGTTGCTAAAAATCTGTTTAATATTTCTTGTTACATAATTAAGTACGGGAAATGCTAAAAGTGCTAGGAGACATTCCTCTTCAGAAAGTCTTAATATGTCCTGTTACTAGCTCAGTCCCAGGTTATGTCATTCAGCATGTATGACCAAGGTTCCACAGACGGCACATGATTGGCTGCCTCCCAGCAGGCTAGGGCGGAGTCAGCCGACCAGGGTTCCACAGCTCACCGTTGGCATGACGACCCTTCAGGCCCCTATCTTTCCTGTGTTACACGGCATAGCTCAGGCCAGCAGCTCTTGCACAGGTGAAGTGGGTGTCCATCTTAACATTCAGCTTTCAGGAAAGTGGGGGAAAAGGCTACTTTATGGATTTTTTTAATGATTGCTGGTATTTACTGGTCATATCTTCCAGAGTAACCCTTGAAAGCAGATCAGGTAAAAACGTCTACATATACACACCATCCACACAGTGGACATGTCAATTGTCCAGTCATCTTAAATGTCTTCAGCATGCAATCATTTTCCTCCATTGAAGTGGAGCCACTGGAGGGAGAAGGTGACCTCAGGGGTAGTATGTGATGTGTTGCTGAAGCAGAAACCCCCCTGCGTGTAGGACGTCCTCATGGGGGGGGGGGGCGGGGGGTATCAGGCAGGCGCCGCCCTCAGCACCGGCGCGGCCTCCAGCAGACGCTCTGACGTCAGCAGCCAAATGCGATAACTGTCTGCAAACCGCTCAGCATTTCAAGGAATCGCCGTTGTCTGGGACAAATTCTTATTCCTCCTGATGTAAAAAAAATAATAAATATAATGAAAGGTTAACATCGATTGTATGTGACGCAGAAAGGGTTTGAGGGGAGGGTTATGTGGTAGATTTCTTGGTAGAAGTCTCTGAAATGGCATGATAGTGTATTTTTTTTTAATTATGACTCTACTTTGTAGTAAGTGAACATGCTCATCTGATAAAGAGGAGTGGAAATTTGTAGATCATGACCTGGTTTCCAGTTAAAATTTGTATGTTTTTGGTTCACTATCTGTTATATCTGGCTGAATTGACAAAGGTAAGTTTTGCATGATTTAATTAATTTCAGGTGAAATATATTATGTGTTTAATTTATTTTCATATATCATTTGCATTCTCTCTCACTCTGCCCCAGACCTTTTCCACTCACATTAAAGACACCTACAGAGTCCATCACTGACAATGAGCATGCGTGTACAGCACCAGTCAAAATCAACTTTGACAAACCTGATTAAGTAATGGGAAACACACATTCAAAGACATTTAGATATAAAGATTTATGCTTAAATGCTTGAAATTTGTTTTTAGACAAATATAAATAAGGAAGTTGATTCCTATGTATGAATTTATTTCCAAAAAATGTATATTTTAAAATATTTCTTGGCTATTTTGAAGAATCTAAAATATAAGATTTGTTTTTCAATGCATAATTCAATGCATTCAATGCATAAGTCCATTTGTGTTATTTCATAGTTTTGATGTCTTTAATATTATTCTAAAATTTGGAAAATAGTAATAAAGAAATAAAGAAAAACCCTTCTGTGAGTAGGTGTGTCCAAACCTTTGACTGATACTGTATGTAAATATATATTTACCATTCATGTGCTCATCTGTTCGTCCACTGTTCACAATAGCAAAAATACCAGGGATCAACATTGGACCACTCTGAGCAGCTCCAAAATAAAGCTGTGCAGGGCCAGACACACCTGAACACCTGAACACCTGAACACCCAGCTTGTGACAGTCAAAAGTGTAAGGGGGGCATTTAATTCAACCTTATTTTTTCATGCTATGGACGGCATCTAAAGGACAGTAACAACTGTAAAGAGATATTTGAGCACACTAAACATAACAGAAGAGGAAGAAGATCAGCTGTGAGTGCCTTTGGCATCCAGCTGTCAATGTCCTGAGACCCTGAGATGATGTCTGGGAGACAGAAGAGATGACAGATAAGCAGAGAAAGATGGGACAGAGAGTTATGTTGGATGTGCACATCCATATCACCACAAATAACTCTACATGGGGTCCTTACTTTCTGCAAAATAATGAGCTCTTCAGTTATACAGAATTGTGTGCGTGTGGTGTATTACATAATATTACATGCAGGGACTGCAGCACGTTATGGACACTAGGTGATTAAGCTGGCTCACTCCGCCGCGTAGCCCGCGGTGCGGCTCTCATCTGTCACATTGCCTGCGTCACGCGTTCACGTGGAGAGCAGAGTCGTCTCTGCACCTGAGAGAATCGCTTTAATGAGATAAACTCTGTCTAATTCACTGCCTAGCCTTTAACAGAGCATGTGGAGCAACTCCTTCCCGCTCCCGAGGTTTGACTCAAGGAGGTACCAAAATTGGACACTGAAGTGTAATTTGCTTCACGTGGATGAGCAAACCTGCTTTTAAATGTGACCCTCTCTGGTTCAGTGGTCTTGTGCACAAGGTCCATATACATCTCCATGGTGCCAACTCAAAGAGCATGGGGCAAAAGAACAACATTGTACAGCAGTGACTGTGTGCAGTACACTGTACAACAATATTCACTGTTTTAATTAATGTACTACAGCTGTGGGAGTTGAAATGTGATGAACTGGAAATATAGAAACTAATCCAGGAAAAGCTTTCCTGCCTTCTTGGGCTCCGAATACATGCTTTCAGATACAAATCACTGCAATAATAATTCTTTAGAATCAACTGGAATTCCTGCTCAGTGTTCTGCAAGCTCACATTTTTTGATTCAAAGGACAAGCAATAAGAATTTCCTACCTTTTTTATATACCTATCACAGTGGCTCTATGACTATGAGCGAACAGGATCCAGCCCCTGGAGTCAACCAATATCTTTCCTTAAAGTTGACATACTTTCAATATAAGCACAATTTATTTTCATTATTACTGTGATTGCTGAAATCAGAAGTCTGTTTTCTGCAAAAAAAATGCATTTAATTAAGTACTTACATTTAATCACTTAATAATAACATAAAAGATAAATGTTAATCGGTCTGAGTTGTCATGTGCATTGAGCTACATTGTGTATGTGTACTGTGTGTATTGTATATACATATATGTTGTTTTAATTCTCTTTTATTTCTCTTTCTTACTTATGTGCACTGTTTGTATAGGAGAAACGGTATTTCATTCTTGATTGCATGCAAGTGCATGATAAAATGACAATAAAGGAAAGCTTGAATCTTGAACCTTAATTAAACAGTGGGGTAATTCACAACAACCATGCAGTTTTCTCTGGCTGTGTGATGGCTGCTGATCATGATATCCACCCTGCATCCGCTAATGAGTGCAGTAATGAGTCTGCACACATAACCAGGGCATGCTTTTATAAAATATAGTCATTTAGTATGCATCAGGACAGCCTTTATATATCCTAGCAAATGTGAAAAGCCTAAACCTGTACAAAGGCAAATTCATCTTGGTAGTACCCATACTAGCAGCAGTGAAGAGCTGAAAGGCATATCCATAAGAACTGTAAAACAGACATCTTGCAACTTTATCCTTTCTGACGATAAACTCTTATCCAAACTGTCCTCGCCTCCAGATGAAAATAGCTAGCCTGTTTTCATTCAGGTGAACTCATGAATTTCATATGTTTGATTATACATTCTGAAGTAAGTGAAGTCGTTTTAGATAACTTTCATGCAAATGTTACATTAAATATGACTTATTAATAATTGAAAGCAGAACAAGGAAACAAAGCCAGAGAAAATGTGTGGCTGCTGTGTTAAATTATGGTTCTAAAGTATCTATAGTATCTTTTACTCCTTCTATTTGGAGTAAGTAATAAATTATTAACCATGAGTAATTACGCAATTCTAGGGCAAATTATTGAAATTGAACTTTAATTTTGTATACACATGTCTGTTCTCAACTCCTCTGTAAAGTGGCATATATCAAACTGAACAGGCTGAATTCGGTTCATTATGTCTGCCCGTGAGCATATTCAATGCGGCTCATGTTTGGCACAGTGTGCTGTCATCACTCTCACATGCAAAAAGCTGCAGCGGTCATCCGGCGGGGACACGTGTGCGGTCGCCCGGGGCTCAGGGCCTGATGTGTAAAAGGGGAGATGCTGCACCTGTGGCACAGGGGCACTGGAGGGCCGGGGCACGCTGCGTGTGCTCGTGGTTCGACCTTCAGAAAGGCCAGAGGTCAGCCGTCTGGCGAAGACGGTCAGTGTGAACATGTGACAGGCAGTCTTCAGCCTCCGCAGCCGCGCTCACCGCCTCTGACGTTGGCTGCTGACATCATAGTGCATGAATGATGCATCTCAATGAGTCTGTGCAGACCTTGGCCCGGGGGACGGGGGTGCGTTTCCGCTGACCGATGCAGTGCTCATGCACTGTCTCTCTGTCTGTCTTCCTATTGCTTTAGAGTTTCACCAGAGATTTCTCATCGCATTTAGCTGACTAAGTACAAAGACAGATTCACTGGACCCAGCCGTACATTTTTACTGTACTATTTAAAAATCAAAAAGAGTTGCAATAATGTGTCTCTTACTATAAAATCTTTACCATCACTAGTTCCTCAAATGCCACTTTACAATAGATTATTACAGCTGGACTGGGTGTCAGTGTTTATTTAGTTTAATTCTTACTATTTTGAAGCAGGAACTTCTATAAAGACAGATAGCCTGCAGCGCCTGTGTCAATAAAGATGCCGTTTAACCCCTGATCCTTCCCTAGGAAGCTGAATGCAGCTGAACTCTGAGTGCACGTTGCGCATTCGGTGGGAAGTTGAGCCGGGTGAGGTCACCACTTCCAGAGGGCCTTTGCACGCATCAGCGGTCCCTTAACTCGACAGCCGAAACGTCGGCATTGCCTCTGGAACGCGTGCCTTTTCATAAAGAAGTCTCAAAAGCAGTCTGGATGTATACGGTGAAGCCAGGAGTGAATGCATACAACTGATACTGCTCCCTCCTTCCTTCCTCACTTTGTTCCAGATGACTGCCTTCCTTCCTTTTGTAAAATCTATGCAACATCTAGTCCTGGACCAAACAGGAGTGTAGAGGATTGGCTCCTCCCAGGCGTGATTAGGTATTCAGCGTTATTCTACACACATCACTTCGCTTATGAGGACATTGAGACAAATAGCTTATGTTCATGCATCTGTACAGCTCACAACTTTAACAGAGAGAAACAGTCATCTTAAGAGCCAATAAGGTGTCAGTCAAGAGGTAGCAAGTGTCACAGACCAGTGAAGTCAGCAGGGCCATAGCTGACATTGCTTGATTAATGAAGTTGTGGCCATTATTCTGTGTTGGGAGAGAGTCGGCGTGAGAGAACAGCCATGTCCTCAAATCCCTCTTCCTGTCTCTCTGTTGACGCTGCCCCGTTCCGCCCGATTAACGATGGCTGCTCCAGGGGTGTGAAAAATACGTACATCATGATCCTCATCCGCCGAAGACACGCTGAACATGACGAATCCGGCCTGCCCTTTCCCCCCCTCCCATGTGCCCATGTAACCAATGCAGTCATCACAGATGTCTAAAAGTCCCGCTCGCCTTCAACTTCCAACATTCGCCGAGTCGCCTGACATCGAGCAACGAAGAGCAGGAGGAGCAACTCGCAACTCACAACTAACAGAATGTCAAGGAAAACAAAGCAAGGTACCGCGCAGAGCTGGAGCTTTCAGATAAAACAGAAGAAGTCCGTGCTGAACAAAAGAAACCCAGACGCGTGCTGATTTTATTCAAAAATAATCTTTTTATTCCTTGTGACTTTCCTCTCTTTGCAGCGTCGGTGCTTTTCCTCGTCCTGATGTGCCTCGACCTTCGCGTCCGGGTTGGCTCGGCGCCCATCTGTGCCCACGGGCACACGGGGTGCCAGCTCCTCTCCCTGGCGGATCTCTTCGACAGGGTCATCCAGCACTCCGCACGGATGCACGGCCTCTCCAGCGACCTGCACTCAGAGTTTGTAAGTCCCTTTACCTTTTCTGTGCTCCTCACATCAAAGGCATGGTTTCAAATGTTTGGGCTGATGCTTTTATGGTGAATGTAACAACTGCAGCGTTGCGTGAAAGTGTTTCTTTCCGGTTGTTTTTCACAGTAATGCGTTAAACATCTTGCCATGTTTAAGCTTGACATCGTACCTGAATGTTGCTGGTGCTTTGGATGGGATTCTATCTCAGCAGGTGTCTGGCTATGAATGTTTTCCCCTAATTTTTCCCTGTTTTTGGTCTTTTTGTCCGTCCTTTTCCAAAGGAGCAGTACTTTTTCCCGAGCAAAAATCAGATCAGCAGAGTCAATCGGAAGTGCCACACTTCCAACATCCTGACACCCAACGGCAAAGAGAACGCTCAGAGGCTGGCCGTGAGTATCCCTCTCTGCACGTCCCGCTCGGGGGCTGTGAATACCGCAGATCTCCCTGCACGCACAGCGTGAGTGTATCCCCCGCATCACGCCCTCATCGCCCTGCTCTCTCCCACCCCCTGCAGAGGGAGGAGCTGACGGAGGTGATTCTGAAGCTCCTGGTGGCCTGGAGAGACCCCCTGTCGCAGTTCCACCAGAGCATGGCACGGCACGACGACTTCAACGGCTTCAGCAGCAACAAGGCGCTGGAGATGAGCGACATGGTGCACGAGCTGAAGAACGGGGTGGAGAAGGTGGCTGAGAAGGTGAGACAGAACCCTGACCTCCACCCGTTTCTGTCGCGCTCCGTTTGCTGTCTGCGTCAGGTGCACACTCCTTCAGGGGGATGTGAATCCAACTCCACTGCATGCCTCTGCTGAAATGGATTTATTGAAAATGCAGATAAGAGGATAAAAAGCAGGTCATTTATGCAGTAATGAGTTATTCTGAAGCACCATCAGTGTGCCTTTTATACAGATTTTTTAACATTCAGTTTTGCTATCAAGAACTTAGCTGCTTAATTTGTTTATATTTAAGCTGCATTCTATTTTAAGGGTACACTTAATTAAATGCATAAAATTTAGAAAAATTAACTCAGCATGTTTTGTCAAAACTACTGATAAAAAGTGCTCCAGGATACAAAATATAATGAGTGCTTGGATTGTTCAGTGTTTGTGCTAATCAATAGGATTTTACCTTAGGATGCAATTTATTTCAGATCACAAGGCTGAATATTGTGCTTAGAGCTTAGAGAGGCGAGCAGGTCTACAGTACTGTAGAGATTTCTCTAGGTGATCTTCATTGACGTTTATTAGGCACAGTATTATTATAAGTGTTGTAACAGTTTTCTGCCAGAAAATACCTACAGAATTAAAATGAATGCAGGCAGGTTTCACCAGACCACAGCAGGTGATGCACAGTATTGAAAGCGCTAGAGAAATTTCCCACCACCCAGATGCAGATCGCATGCAGGAAAGTTAACGACTTAAATGGAGAGATTATCCGGCTGGGTTTGCAGCCGGTGCAGCAGGGGACAGTGTGTGATCAAACCCTAGTGGGAAGCGCAGACAGCAGGAGGGGATTGGGACGCAGCCCTGGGGGTTGTGTCTGAGACGGAGGGGGAACTCTGAGGTGGAGAGGTCAGCGAGAGGTGATCAGTCTGCTGGCGTGTTCTGTCCCGGCCTCACACTGAACATGAACGCTTCTGCGATCGGCTGCATGCTCCACTGAGCGTGCCCAGTAACCGACAGGGTAGAACACAGACACCGAGGAGGGTGTTCCCACAGGAGACCCTACACAAGAACAGCACTGCCAGCCATGAGAACTTTCATAGCCGACAGATATATTGTGTCTCATTCATATGCGTTTGGGCCATGTGTCTGTGTGCTGCGTGGGCTCCGATGCTGAGCTGTTTGCTGTGTGGGGTCTGATGCTGAGCCGTGTGTCTGTTTGCTGTGTGGGGTCTGATGCTGAGCCGTGTGTCTGTTTGCTGTGTGGGGTCTGATGCTGAGCTGTTTGCTGTGTGGGGTCTGATGCTGAGCCGTGTGTCTGTTTGCTGTGTGGGGTCTGATGCCGAGCCCTGTGCCTGTTTGCTGTGTGGGGTCTGATGCTGAGCTGTTTGCTGTGTGGGGTCTGATGCTGAGCCGTATGTCTGTTTGCTGTGTGGGGTCTGATGCTGAGCCCTGTGCCTGTTTGCTGTGTGGGGTCTGATGCTGAGCCCTGTGCCTGTGTGCTGTGTGGGGTCTGATGCTGAGCTGTTTGCTGTGTGGGGTCTTATGCTGAGCCCTGTGCCTGTGTGCTGTGTGGGGTCTGATGGTGAGCCCTGTGTCTGTGTGCTGCGTGGAGCCGCACGGTGAGCCTTGTGTTCCTCTCCCCGCAGATGCAGCTCCTGGGGATGATCAGTAACTCTCTGAACGGGCTGTCCTCGGCCGAGGCCCTGCTCCCCTCCCCCGCCAGCGGGGAGAGCCACTCCATGAGCACCTACGAGCTGCTGCACTGCTTCCGCAGGGACTCCAACAAGGTGCAGAACTACCTGAAGATCCTCAAGTGCAGGATCGTTCCCGAGCACGGCTGCTGAACCCGATCCCAGGGCGGGATCGTAAAACCGCTGGCGGTTGGGAAGCTTCAGTGTCAAAGGAGGGCAACAGAGATATTCTGATGTAGATTCCTCTCGAGTTTTTGGCCAAATTATCAGATATTTAACTGCATGTCCTCTCAAGGTTCATTTTCAGTTTCAGGCCCCTTGGCCACAGTTGTGTTTTAGTTTGCAAAGGGCTGACCAACAGGCATGGGTTCCAAGCATGACAGCATTTTCTTCAAGCCAGCATTTTTCACTTACAGTTTGACAATAATGAGCTAGAAATACAATTTCCAAATAAATTCATGTTTAACCCCGCAGATTTATGAATCGAACTGATCTTTTTGTTGTGGAAAGGTTTTGTTCTGGGGTAGATGTCTGATAGGGCATTTTGACAAAGGGAATGCATTGCATGGAACTAAAAAGGACTGAACTCCAGATGTGTTCAGGAATTTTGAACCTTCATGCAACAAAAGGAGTATTTTTTGTAGAAGTTACATACAGCACACCGTATATTAAAGAATACCAAACAGCTTGATTGACATTTAAAACAGTGTGTCCACAGGTCTATCACTGTGGACATCCTCATTTTTGCAGAAGAATCCTTGCTATGTACACTTCAGTATTTTCAGCTGGCAATGCTGGCCCCTCACACATGCACACTAACTGTAATGTGTCTGTTCATAAATTTTATTCTAACTTTATGAGGATCAGGTGTCTCTAAGCATATGATTGCACTGAGAAATGTTTGCTTTGTCATTGAGGTGATGGAAACTTTTAAATGTTACCTTCAGCTTTTGCATTAGAGCCTTTAGTTTTACTGTATCATTTGAAGTCTTGCTTTTACTTCAGAAATGTGTCTGATGGATAAATGTAATTTTAATTTTAAATTGAATCTAATTCAACCCCTAGCCATGTAGCATCCCTTGTGGATAATATGGTCTAGGTTCCCTCAAAGACATTTTTTACAGTTTAGATTGTGCCTCCAATTTCTCATTGTCCTTTTATCCACGCTTCTGTCCATTGTTTCAGAGAGCAGAAGTGGTTGGCTGAATTGTTCTCACTTCAGTTGCATGCTAATCACTAACTTGCTATGACAAGATTATCTGGCCAATTGCTTCTAATGTGGAGGCTGCAGTTCTGTCTGGTTGTGTGGTGATAGTCTGCATAGCCACAGTGGGGGTCTCCCAGGAGGCATGTCACCCCAGCATACTGACCCCACATTAAATGCTATGCTACAAAACTATGGTGCCCTGCTGAAGCGTAACACCAGGGTTACGCTCAGAGCTAAGGATTAAGGACATACCCACAGGCAAGTCTGTTTCTCTGTGAAGCTCCTTTCAGACACACACAGTTCATGTGAGGTAGGCCTGCTACAAGGAGGATGCCTGTCGAAAAAGCTTTCTGGCCGACTCTCGGTGTGACACAATGAACTTCTGTTTTGTGTGGAATCAAACTACATTGTCATCGGTTTCTCTCTGCACCAACTTGACATTAATTCCCTGCTACACTGCATTGATCTGTTGTGTCGCTCAGAGACGTGATTACCAACGTCAGATTCAGACTGCTGCGCTTAGTCCTTTTATGACATAAAAAATAATAAAAAATCAGTCTGGAATAAAAATACATTCACTGTGGTTCACTGTCTTGGTTCATAGTCCTTGTTATGTTTAATTTTGCAAAACTAAAGACTTTATCTGAAGATTTATTGTTTTGCAAACAAAACTATATCTGATCCACCCAGCTCTGCGCTTTTCTTTATAAGAGAATTCATTAAATGGTAAAGAGAGAGAGGGCTGAACAAGGAGAAAGCATGGGTCCATAGCTATGCAGGAAGGGAAGCCAGATCATGATCAAAAAGCTGACGTCTACAGTCCACAAACACACCTTTACCAGCACTGTAATAGATGTACAATGAAATATTTAGAAAGCAGGAAGGTGTTTCACAGCACAGGACTCACCAAACCAAAGCACTGTCCACCTGATTGTTCATATGCGTTTTCATTGTCATCTTTCATTTGTGTATTTGACATCAGCACTGTAGGATTTTTAAGTATGTTGAGTCAATGGTGGCCAATGAATGAATATCAGACTGTAATGACTTCAGACACAAGCATAGTCAAAAACAAAAGCAAATTACAAATCTTAATATTTTGAATAAAAGAGAATTCAAAGACCCAGTGTTTTAGTAGTGAAAATGGCCTTTAATATAACTATACAATGTACCTGAGATACACACAGGTGAAGTCACAAAACAGAAACTATAGCACTGAGGGGCAGTCCACCTGCTGGGCACAGTAATGGAGATGAATCTGTCCAGGTAAAACACTTTAAGGTACAAGTGCCATGCGCCATGGCAACAAGAACAGAACTGCAGGAAAGGCCCCAGTCTATCCCAGACGGGCCTGGTTGCCATGACACCCTTCAGCTTGACAACGGCCTTCAAGAGCTCACTTCCACAACATAGGAGCATACAGTTCTATCAGCACCCAGCTGCCAACAAAAGCAATTACAGGCTGCTATCAAGTACAGGCTGTAAGTGTTTGCTTAGGAATCCATTCTTTAAGACTATAGATTGTCTGTTAATTGACACATAAACTATTGTAATAAGCATTTTAATTACTCAATAAACAATAAACCATAGTTTGGAGTTCAGGTCAGTGCTTATTTCAAGCTTTAAGCACTTGAAGCAGGTCTGTTTATTCATTTCTTTCAGCCCATCTGTTTATAAGTGCTGGTAGATACAGCTCTCAATGAACAATTAAATTCATAGAAAACCTTGGAATGTTAAATTGATTCAGGAATGCAATGTAAGTTAAGTGAGTGTTAATATCATTTTAGGTAGTTTGGAATGTCAAAGAAACCGCTGTTACCATGAGCAACATCTGGACTGGAGTGTGCAAATGTTTTGCCAGATTGGTTTGGAGATTAGTGTATGAAGTTCCAAGATTACATCATGAACAAATGATTTACATGTGTATTTGCTTTGCAATTACAGCTTCATGCATGAAATTCCCTTCAGAAAGTGTCTAATCTTAACTCAGAAACATGGGACACACAACACATGAGAAGGTTTCCACTGGTTTGTGAGTGAAAGTTCTGCAGGCTCAGCTGGTGTGTCCAGTACTGAATCTCTTCTCAATGAGGCTACATTCATCATTAGACTCGCTACCCTTACAGCGGGACACAGAGAATCCTCATTATTTGTGTTAGTGGTGCGTTTTAAATCCACTGAGCAGTCAAAGGCACAGCCAATGCAAAGAAGGGAGGCCTCTCCACATCATAGAGGTTCCTCATAGTCATCATCCCTAGCTGAACACCGAATCCTCCATCTGTGGAGGTGGGGTTCGAGGGTCTGCCCCTTCCTGTAGTGGTTCAGACTGTGTGGCCAGGGGCAGGGCAGTGTGGAGCGGCTGTGCTCTTGGCTCGTCCCTCTTAGTTTCCAGCAGGGGGCGCTCCAGCACCCCCAGGCTCCCCTGCTCACTCCTCGGGAGGGGCTCCTCCACAGAGGGCCGTCCACACAGGGTCTCCCTCTCCTTCGAGTTCCTCCACTTCATCCTGCGGTTCTGGAACCAGATCTTCACCTGGGGAAGGAGAGTGGGAAATGAGCAGACCTTCACAAACACACCTGGGCAAGGAGAGTGGGAAATGGACAGACCTCCACATGGAAAGAGCCGCTGCATCTTTAAGACATGTGAATAGCAGCACTGGAAGCACTTCAGAGACGAAACTCAAGCTGAAAGCCCAGGCTTTCAGACCTCTTAACAGAAGTGAGTGATGATGTCATGCGCTTTTGCCACGCCGCGGACTGTTGCGCAGGCTTGCGTGTGGCTGGGTTTCTCACGTGGCGTGTGCAGACAGGCCGCAGGGGGTCGTGTCTGAGGCGAGCGGAGCTGTGGTGGAGCCGTGAGTGTGGGACGGGAGATTGGCAGCCTGGCGTGCTGCTGTCTCAGCTGGGAGAGGAGGCTGCCGGTGTCAGCAGCATCTGCTCAGCTGCCAGGCCAAGCGGTAGCGATCAGAAAGCACCACGCCACACTGTACCTGGGACTCTTTCAGGCCGAGGTCGGCTGCCAGCCTGCTCCGGTCGGTTTTGCCGATGTACTTCTGTCTCTCGAAGGTCCTCTCCAGCCTCCTCCGCTGCTCCTCAGAGAAGACGGCCCGTCGCAGGATACCCCTTCGGGACTTTGGGCTGGAGTCTGGGGCCCAGAGGGTGAGCCCTGCTCCCTCTGCGGGGTCAGAAAGCATGCATTACATCAGAGCAGAGCCCGTGGAAGCAGGAAGTGATGTAACAATAGGGCCCTTAAATTAAACTATATTTAGTGCCTTCAACATTCATCCTTACCTCTGCAGATGTCTTTTTAATTAGAATAAAGGCTTCCAGCCCAGAAGTATTTTAATGACAAGACAGATCACAGTCCTCCCTTCTTTCCTTCCTGCCTACTTTTGGACCATTCAGCCACTAATAATTTTTGGCCATGAATCAGAGGTCATTCACCCCTAACCAGCTGCCACCCTCATGGTTTTAATTCAAATGTGCATATTAGTACTGCATATTGTTACTGACTACCAGCCTGATCTTTCCCAGTAGTTAAATGCACTGTGAAACGCGGACAGTGTGATGGACAGCCGAACTGATTCTGCTTTTATGGGACATAAATCTGGGCACACCGCAGCTTAGAGAGCAGGTCAGACCGACAGCCATCCCGCCAACATCCCGCCAACATCCCTCTTCTCATCCTGCTGCTGAAGTGTTCATATGAGTACCCGTGTTTCCATCAGCTTTGTGTCATGAGCCAAAATTCCCATTACTGACAATGTGAGATAAAGGAGTTATAGATCAGTGTCAGAAACTGTCAGTAGCTAATTTAGCAAATGATGCTAAATTATGTTCAGCATAAGTTATGTTTTTTTATTTTATTTCATAAATGCTTAGTGTGAATTTCATCGGGTGCCACGCAATGTGAGAGACTAAATGATAAACAGACTGTGTTAAATGCGTTTGTCAGAATGAAAGGTGAAGCGCAGAGTGTGTTTGAAAGTCTCGTTTCTGACGCAGAGAATCGCGGTCACATTCCTGTGGAGAGCAATCCCACGGTGTCGCTCTCACGGGCGCACACACAACAAAAGTCAAGTGCGACAATTTCCCTGGCCCATTGAGCAGCGCCTTTTAAATCTGTACGACAAATCTGCGAGGGAACGGCACACAGACCACCTCTGGGGAGCGCGTAAGGAGGTTAGTCACGCTCCCCGTCCCTCCTCTTCACTGCGGCACTTTCCACTTAAACGCCCGATTAACAGGTCAGTCACGAGACAGAGGTCTATCTGCCCCGCTTAACGCGCCCGACCCCCGGGGGCCTGACAGAGGGCTCCCTCATTCATGCCCCCGCTCCTCCAAAAACCCGCTCCCTGCGCTGGAGCTTTTCATTTGCAGGTAGGCTGGGCCGTGCACGAAGATGAGTTGGAATAAGTCTATAAAAGTCACTTTCATTCACTGCTTTATGCGGCAGTCAGGAGGCTTTAAATGGCCAGGAGGGAGGGTGAAGGACAGGAGAAAGGAGCCGAGCTGAGAGCCGGGCTTTCTGAGCGCACAAAGGGTCCGCCGATCACTCCCCCCCCACCCCCCCCGAGGGCTGGTTGCCGCGGTGAGGGATGGCGGCGAGGTCGCGTGTGGCTGAGAGGAGTGAAAGTGGCGATTGGTCACGGGGCGGTCGGCCATTGTGGAGCGTCCCCTCACACTGTGGGAAAGTGGCAGACTGCAGGGAGTCCCTCGGGGTGCTTCGGGGCTCTTTGGGGTGCTTCGGGGCTCTTTGGGGTGCTTCGGGGTGCTTCGGGGCTCTTTGGGGTGCTTCGGGGCTCTTTGGGGTGCTTCGGGGTGCTTCGGGGCTCTTTGGGGTGCTTCGGGGTGCTTCGGGGCTCTTTGGGGTGCTTCGGGGTGTTTCCAGCCTCTCCCAGCACCAGTGTTTGTTGCTTCACTTGTCAGGAACTGGCAGACTTAGCAACCTGGCCCAGAGAGCCTGCAGAGTCAGCAGCGACAGCAACTGGCTGCTAACAAAGTCCCTTTCACAGGCTGAGGGAATGCGTTTCTGATGTAATGTAATGTAATGGTTAATCCTAATGTTGCTGAAAAAAATTAGATATTTAGATATTGGCAGTACATGCAATATACAAACATGTGATTCACATAGTTAAAACAGGGAAATGTTGACACACTGCAGTTAAAACCACACATTTGTAAGCAGTTAATCCCATTATCAGGGTCATTAGCAGTTCAGGCACACACAGGCAGCAGTTAATGGACGGACTCTGTGTCCATGTAGCCAGACTAAGGCTTTTTACTGGGCATTGTTAGATCAGACACTCGTTCATTAAGCCATATTAAGTTTCTCTGAAAGTCGGAGAAAATGGTTGATGTTTATTGTTAAGTGTTTTGGCAGAAAGCAGGAGGTGAGGGGGTCTGTGAAATGGTAATTAGGGCACCCCCTCCATGCCCCCTCCTCTCCACATGATAAATTGGCATGAGCATGATGAATGGCGGAGTGGGGGTTTATTGGCAAATTAGCTCTTTGCCATTGCCATGTGTAATCAGCTCTTCAGAGCAGATGAAGTCCTGCCACTCGGGTTTAGAAGAGAACTCAAGCATTGCTGATCAAGCATAAAAACTTACTTGGAAACACAGTGGGGGGGGTGGCGGGGGGGTTGGACCCACCGCAGCAGGACAGGAGCGGGGGGTTCGGGCGTGGGGTGCGCCCCGTCAGCGGGGCTGGGGGGAGAGAGTGCGGGTCAGAGAGGGCCGGGGGTACAGCATGCTCCAGTCCTCTCTGTGCTGAGACTCAACATGTGTCCCAACAAAACTAACCCATCGAAGGAAACCTGCACAGACAGACCCTAACAGAATGCAACATGTGTCCCAACAAAACTAACCCATCGAAGGAAACCTGCACAGACAGACCCTAACAGAATGCAACGTGTCCCAACAGAACTAACTCAGTGAAGGAAACCAGTGAGCTTATAGACAGAATAGACTGGGCTGAACATCTTATAGCTCAGCCGATCACTAGGACACACAGTGACTTGACTCTAGTTCATGTCTACACTACAGGACTGTTTAGAAAATTAACTGTTGCATTTTTACTGTAAGAAATTAGCCTCTCATTTTTATTAATCTTTAGGTGGTGAGGCGTACTTTCATATTAAAAGAGGCAAGTATATGCGCTAAGATAGTAGATATTGAGATATATAGAATTCAATAAGCACAATAAATGCCTCTGAGTTAATTCAAACATCATATAAAGTATTATTACAGTACACCCTTTTGTTGTACAAATGAGCAAGTAATGAAATCATAGCATTTGAAGTTAGAGATACATTATGCTGTTCACATTATCAATTTTTAGTGCTGTAATTTCAGAAGAAAAATACAAAGTACAACAATGTATACATATATACATATTTAAATATCACAGTTTCCTTTCAAAGTGTTGACATCTTATAAAGTATTATAAATATAGGAGACATTTTTGTTGTACTAATTAACAAGTATTGAAATGATAACATTTGATATGCTATGAATACAAAGTACAACAATGTATATATATATATATAACACACACACACACACACACACACACTTATATATGCATTGTATACATATATAAATATCATAATTGCCACCTTTCAAAGTGTTGACAACAGGCATTTTTTCTACTAAAATAAAGTATGCATCAAAGAGAATGATACGAATAGATTATTTCATATGAAAGTAATGCATTGGGGTAATGCATAGGCATTTTGCATTGTTGTTGAAGTTACTTTGGAAGCTGTATTCAGCAACATGAGAAATAAATTCGGTGAGCATGTAGTTTTTGTGATTTAACAGCTGTTTCAGGGATGTCCATCCACCTGTTGTAATTCAAATGAAACTTAGAGTGACACACAGCTTGTACAAGCATACAGGCAGTTTGGTGAGCTTGCTTATGGCATAACTACAATGTCACATGAAAAATGCACTGAAACATTCAGGGTCCATATTTCAAATCAAATGTTGATTCACATGGTATATATGTTATATACCAATAAGAGTTTTATTTCAAACATCTCATTGGATCAGCCCATACCTTTGACGCCAATAATAATCATATTAATAAAAAAACAGCAAGCATAGCCGATGTTCTATGTATGGGATTAGCATGTCTGCAGACAGGTGTCTTACCTGTGTGGGGCTGTGGGATGAGTCCTTTGGCCTTTGTGTGGGGGGAGCTGTGGTCCCTGGGGGTGAGGTTTAGGGGGCCCCACCCCGCGGGCCTGCAGAGCTGCACAGGCAGAGGCGTCCCCAGCGAGGACCCCAGCCGGGACCCCCCGGATCGCAGCAGATTGTCAATGAGGAAGCTCTTTCCCGAGCTGCCGAACCCGGCGGCGGTGGGGGGACACCCCGGCCCGGCCCTCTTCAGGTCCCGCGCGGGAATCATGCTGCCCGAGACGCTGGACGGTTCCTCTCCCTGCTCTCCCTGTGCAGCCCGGACACCCGAGGTCTCATCCGTGGGTTCGGAGCGCTGGATACCTCCCCGAAGCTAAGCGAGGCAAACTTCACCAAGTCCAGCAAAACAAAGATTTGGTCCCCCTTCTCCTTGGTTTTCGCAGTGTGCAGGAGGTGCCCTGTGATTGGCCCAAAGGCTCTAATGTGATTCTCAATTCAGATAAGGAGAGGGCAGCTCTGACGGGCAGAAGGTGGGTCCGGTCCATTCATTATGTCAGCGAATGATGGACACCACAGACAAAAGGCTACTGACTCTGCCAGCCAATCAGACTGCTTCTGCAGTAAATAGTTGTCTCCTTTCTGTGACTATCTTGAAGGTTTCCTTTGAATGAGCTCTATCAACTTTTGAGAGTTAATGTGCTGTGTGAGAGAAAAAGCTCAGCCTGCCATCTCTAAATTGTTAATGTGAACTAAAAGTGCAAACTCTGAATAGTGTGTTCTAATGTATTGAAAGTCCCTTGAATTAGCACATTTGTCAAATAAATAAGTAACGCAACTATACATTTAACTCTGCATGAGCAATGAAATTTTTAAATGAATCTTATGACCACATGGCAAGTTACAGATACTACCCATTACAAATATTAATGAATGGTTAGTAACGATGTGTGAAAAACTGTACTGCATATGCTGAAAACATACATTTTATTTGCAACCGAATCAGTGTGAATCCAATTTGTTTTTGTTTGATTGTCAAATTCACATTTTGATTTCAACATTGGCTGGGTCTTTAATTTGTGTTAATATAACTCATTCATCACATAAGACAATGTGGTAATTGAGAGAATTACATATAATGTATTATGATGAAAAGGGCACCTCAGAGTCAATGGGATAACTTTATTTAATTCAGTCAAGGTCTGCAACCTTCAGAGAGCACTGTAGTACTAAAACAGATTTTTTCAGTTTTGCAAATGACAGCTGACAGATCATTCAATTTCATTGGGCACAAATGGTTTCATATTAACTGAAATATGAGGCAGATATGGTCAGACAGATCATAATAAATCACACGGTTATGAAAATGAACTTGTGAAAAAGATATGGATTCCATGCTTTCCGTGTGTAGCACATTCTGCCAGTTCTTCTGTTGACCCATTTGTTTCTTTTGTCTTGATGAAAGACATTCAATGATGTTGGAAAGCTTAAAACAGGTGAAACAAATACCAGCAGTTTTTATTTTATAAGTTTCCATACATTCTTTTTCATGGAATCCTTTTGACATTAAATGTTTTTGAGTTCATGTTTTGCTTTTTTTTCCAAAAGTGTAAATGTTCATTTCATTGTGAAATATGTGATGCACATCATACATTCATTTCATTCAACACAGAAAATGCACAATATATATGTGTGTGTGTGTGTGTGTGTGTGTGTGTGTGTGTTGGTATGTGTGTATATGTATGTATACATAGTCTCACACACACACACACACACACACACACACACACACGCACACACACACACACAGCACACGGTTAACATTCGCATTCCCTGGAGGAGAGCAGGAGACCGTATGCAATGACTGCTGCAGGTCATCTTGTCAAAATGCATTAAAGTTGTTTTAGAAGTTTTAGATTTCGCTTCACTGTGCATGGATAGTTCTGGGAATCCATATTAGTAATGTCAAATATTAGTAATGTTTTTAATGATTCAAATTTCCAGTGGGTTAGGGATGTTACTTTCAGATGCTTGGATCCCTTCTGGTTATTACATAACTGTGTGTAACACAGCAGTAAAATTCGCTAGCCGGTCAGTTTGGCTATTATACAATATGTGTGTATCCAGGTGACCGAATGCACCATAAATGTACATTTTAACCCATTATATAATCTATGCAATTGAGTTTCACTCATGATGCCAACCCCTGATCATTATTCTTGTAGATCATAAAGCAAGAAACATGCATACAAGTACAGGAAATTGATTTCATACCAAATTAATGTACTTTTAAAGAGGGGCAATAATAACAAGACACCATTTTCAATGATTCAACCAACAGAAACCATTTTCAATGATTCAACAACACAGATATAAAAATTTCACTCAAATTCCTCCTCACTTGATCATAGGTCCCTTTCCGCACACACGAGAACAGCAACACACGTAATTACCAAGCTGCCGTATAGTTCCCAATGCGACATGGACATCGGGTGTATGCTGTCGTAGTCCAAAAGTTCACATGCACATACTTCATCTCTGAAAAGATCCCGTTTCCTTTAACCAGTCAGACTTTATTGTATCTCCTCTGCATGATTTGTTCAGTTTTGCTCAGTCCTTTTGAATTTGAATATGAAACACTCTTACATTTGAATTTTGCATTTGAATCTGTTATCACAGCACAATGGCATCATGGCATGTCAATCAACACTAGCGCAGCAGAGCTGAGAGAACAGAAGCCTGAGTGTGACAGGTACACACACACCTGTCGTTTCAGGGCCTTTGCTCTCACACAGCTGGGCTGTCACACTCTGCAGGACGGGCGTGGCTGCTTCTCCTGCCCCCACCTCACCTCCCCAGCCTGTACACGAGAGGCATGTGCTGCAGGAGGTCATACTCTCCCAACACATCCTCTGTCAAGGATGTGATCTAGTGTCACTGATGCTGCCTCGCATAGTAAAAACAATGTAACACATACCCTAAACATGATGTTAACACAAGCCAGGGCAGCACCGGGCATCTCCGTCATGGCTTCAGAAATGACGGTTTTTGCTGCATGTGGTGTGAAATATTGTGAATTACAATGACATTTTCATTCGAGGAAGTATGTAAATGCTCCAGATCAAGGCCCATGTGCACAGGTGTTACAGAGTCCTGTTACCACTGACAGAGGCCTGTCGGAAGCTCCAGGCTGGCTCTGAACCCGAGCTCGGGTGCTCAGTTAAATATCTGTGTCCAATGCGGTGTTGTAGTGGGGTGACATAAATTAGCTGACACGCTGGCCGTCCCATTCTCCCCCCGCAGCGCTAACGATGCCCTGATTAATAATGGAGAGGCTGGGAGACGCTGATTGAAACGCCAGGGCAGCACTGCACGGTAAACAGGCATGTCCAGGCCGGGGGACGGGGGGACGGGGGGGACGGGGGGGACGGGGACGGGGGCACCGCATGCTGGGCATGGAAATGAGGCCCGACAGGCCGGCCCTTTGTCCGCACGCCACAGAGCCAAAGGTGGCTTGTAATAAAACCCCAGCTTCCCCTGCGCTTTTGGAGAAACGCTCTGCCCCACAAATGTGGAACTGGATGCTACTCTCTCTCCCCTTGTCATCTCCCCGTGTACTTTTAATGCGTGTTTCCTGCCTCCCAGTCGGCCCCTGGGTGCCACAGGACGGTCTCAGGTCGTGGAGGGGATTTGCTATTGAGAGCCATCAGCAGCCGTTCAGGGAGAGACAACTTGTGCTACAGTCTGATTTCCACACACAACATTGCACTGACTTCACCACAGGAATGTGTTCTGCCATCTTTAGCAGGTTTCTGTTTAACTTTAAACAGACAGTTTTTTAAATTAACACTTTCCTGCTACAGATTGTTGGATTTTAGTTCAAAATTGCTGTGGTAAATTCGACACAAAGATGATAACAAGAAATAACTTTAGCTGTTACTTTACAATAAACTCCTGCCATGTTAGCTTAAATTATTGTAGGTGTCTGTGTTTCAGAGTGAACATGATAATATTGCATACATGCATTCATACTCTATTCAGCTTCAGGGAAACACACAAAGCAGCAAACTGACTGGAATAATCTTAATTAGGTGCTAAGTGTGAATCTATGGCGTTAATAGGATCGCGTGTGAACTTTCATTGAGTCAAAGCTGAGTTTCCAAACGACCTGAACTGAGGCATGATAATTAGCCTATTGTGCCTGCAAATTTGTGGATGGAAATTCTGGAGCAGGTTTAAGTGAATCCTTTTCACGGGTCCTTTTGTTTTGTCTTTAATGGAGAGAAAATGGGGTCCCCCTATTCGGTGCTGGCAAAGACGCTGCTAAAGGCCCACTCAGAGGAGCCGCTGAAGCGGCATGCTTTTTCGCCCGGCACACTAAAGCACCCCGCGCCCCTCCGCATTGATATTCAGCCACTCGCACCTCATATTGTGCGCGGTCGGTCAGCCCCCGTGAATGGGGGGACAAAGCGGTGCCCCCCCTCCACCCCCCCCCCACGCTAAACGGCCACTTTGAGCACTGGCTGCACCGCGGTGCGGGCGTTTCCAATGCTCACCCCGCGATTGTGTTTCTATAGAGTCGTAATGAGCTGCCGTGAGGAGGATGAATGTGCCGGACTGTTCAGGCTCTGTCCCCCGCGATGAACTTTACGCACACTGCCCCCCGCACAAAGGAGGAGCCGCAAAACCCCGCCCTATCGCCATGACAGTCAACAATGCACCGGGCCTCCACACAGGGAAGAAAGGAGCGCAGAAAACAAACGCTCGGCTTAGCCTATAAATACTTGTAGAGCCTTTACACTGATGCCTTTGTGGATCCCTTCTGTTTCCCTCAGTGTCTGTTTAGCAATGAGGCTTAAAGAGTCAACTGGTCCTCCTCTCATCCAGACACATTCATGAGATATCACTCAGTGAGAACTTTAGGAGTGTATGAGTCAGCTTTGAACACATAGTCTGCTGCAGCAAACTGAAGAGTGACTCAAGAACATGATGATGGCAAGAGGAACACTCAGCTTGGATGTCAGACGGCTTAATTTTTTCTTTAACTTTGTTTTATTCTTTCAAATTAAAATGAGCTGTTGTGCATATTGTGACCGGAAAGTGGCACAGCCTGCAGTTAATTACTCATTTTACGGAATTTCGACTTCTTTCCTTGCACAGTTAGATTGATTTGGCCCTTACAGGCAGTCAATGAAATACGTCAGTACTTTGCCCAGACAACAAAATGAAAAATCCGGTATTAGAGGCCTTCACCCATTCTGCCATCTAGTGGTAGTTTACTGTGGTTTTATATTTGCTCGCCATCAGAACAATCTGAAACATGAAAATGTGTTCTTTGACCCATGTGCTACTGGAACCTCCATTATCAGTGCTATATCATTGACTAATATAATATCGTAAAATTAACAGAATATAGTATCTGTTGAAGAATAATTTGTCTCATCACACACCATCTGACATGGTAAGTGAGAAAAAAGTAAGAAAACCACAGTAGCTTCTGGCCACTCATGATGAAAATCACTGGTTAAAACTAAGTTTCAACCTGTATACACTGAAACATTCATTCTAGATATGAGTCTGCTTAAGTTGCGAGTCAGACAGATGAAGTGTGTTAATGGAGTATCACTTGATTCTTCAACAAAGGCAGACATATTAAAGTGCACAGCACTTCACAACTGTGCAAAAACAGAAAACTGTATCAGCGTCCTCAGCACTACATTATTAAATTACATTACACTATTGTCATGTAGCAAATGGTTTTATTCAGAGTAATTTGGCTTTTTTCCATTTATGCAGCTGGTTATTTGCTGAGGCAATTGTCGGTTAAGTACCTTGCCCAAGGGTACAACAGCAGCGCCCCAGCGGGCAATAAAACCAGCAACCTTTTGATTATGAGCCCTGCTCTTTACCACAACATTACTGTGCCTGTGCATAACATGATGGACTGGCGCGTGTGCTGCTCGGTGTGGGTTGGTGATTCCCGGCCTGTTTTGCCTCATCAGATGCAGTGCAGGTCTGTCCTGCTGTTTTTGCCCTTTCCTCTGGGTCTAAATAAAACCCGGTCAGTGTTTGAAGGTAGGTTCCAGAGCCCAGCCGGCTCGGACGTCACAGGGGTGCCGTTTGGCATTTGGGAGTCCCTTCTGGAATTCAAGGCCCCTGGCTCTTCTCTCTCTTCTAAATCTGTCCCATGCGTAACTGCGGCTAGCATTTCTACACTGTGTGCAGACAGTCAGCTGCCATTTTCAAGAGACAAAGAGTAGGACACATATTCTAGAGAGGACCACAGTATCACAGCAGTGTGATATTACACTACCTTACATGATATCACCACTGTGATAGCTGTAAAATGTTGCTGTTTGGTTCTTTAGATTCCATACAGTCTAAATCTATGTCTGTTAATGTCTCCAAAACAAAGGAGATAACTGCTGAGAAAAACTTGGTCAAGATTTTTTTTATTAACAATATTATTTAACATATATTGCAAACACAACTGACTTAGCACACAAACATTTTAAATACACCATCATACGAATAATAATATTCTTTTCATTTCATTTTATGTTAGAATCTTAATGTACAATTTTCAGAGTGCATTCACCCTCTGCTCTCCCAGAGTCAAATGAATAAACGTAGCTGCCTGTGTGCAGCTCCAGGTGACCAGCAGAGGGGGCTAGAGAGCTTGTCGGAGAAGCCCGCTCCAACCTTGCGGTACTCTGGCCCCTGCTAGCCCCCTGTCTGTAAGATGACTGTCCAACCTGAGCTCAGTGCTTCCCTTTGAGCGCTTCCTGTTCTTGCACCTGGAGAGAGGTGTGCAGTTCCTCGCTGCCTGTGGGCCAGCTCCTCTCACAGGCTGCAGTGGGAAACCTCGCAGTGATCTCTGCAGGCTAAGCAGCAGCTCAGCACTTGTGCTGCTTCCACTTGCGGGTGGCGAGGGCGATGTGGGCGTCCTTCTTGTGCCAGGGGAAGAGGCGGGTGAAAGCCAGCGTGCCGTCTGGCCGCACACGCCCGGTCAGGAGGTAGAGCTGGGCGCGGCCGGGCGGGGCCAGGGACTGGGCGCAGCTCAGATTGATGAGGAGCCACTGCTGCAGCAGGTTGCGGGTGTCGTAGGGCAGGAGAGGACCCTGCCGCACAAACTCCACCCGCCCCTCCACCTCAAACTCCACCCGCCCCTCCACCTCAAACTCCGGCTGCCCCAACGGAGCCCGCCGGCGGAACAGCTTCGCTTTAACAGCTGCAGGAGACAGAGAGGGTGTGAGCTGCTGTAGAAACACACATATACACAGACACACACACACACACACACATGCAGATACACACACATGCACACGCACATGCACACGCACACACACGCACACTCACACACACACACACACACACACACACACACTCACACACACACACACACACGCACACACACACAGACACACACACACACACTCACATGCAGATACACACACATGCACACGCACATGCACACACACGCACACTCACACACACACACGCACACACACACAGACACACACACACACACACACACCCACATGCAGATACAGACACACCCACATGCACACGCACACACACGCACACTCATACACACACACACACACACGTACACACAGACACACCCACATGCAGATACACGGACACGGACACACACACACACACACACACACACACACACACGCATGCAGATACACGCACACACACAGACACACACACACATGCAGATACACACGCACACAGACATACACACACGTACTGCAGCACGAACACTGCAGGCATTTCTGTAGAAATGGGAGTACATACCAAAGTCACTGTGACAGAGGGCGTCCAGCACCTTCTTCAGGGAGGGAAGTTCCTCGACTACTGGGCAGCTTTGGCATGCAGGCTTGGGCAAACCTGAAACAGAGCAGACCGGTCAGATACACAGAAACACAGCACTCTGCCTTAAGGTCAGAGGTCAATGAGCTGAAACTACATGCAGCAACTGAAACCTGTGCTCTCATTTTTCTCTTTAAGATGCAACTTGACAGATGACAGATTTTTAGAATACAGAGTATAATCTGAATGTAAATTCAGATTAGCGGTTTAACTCTGTACCCTACAGACCATTCATCACTGATCCAGCATCAGAGGTGATTCCTGAGAGGTGGGTTAATGTCTGTCACTCACACACGCAGTAACAGGACCCGTGTGTGCGGGTGCGGGGGAGACTGACCTTTGGAGAGGTGGCTGGTGTGCTTGGCGATGGGGGACAGGCACATGTCCTCCTGGGCAGGGAAGCGGTCGCAGTCCAGCGCCTCCGGCCACGCCCGTCCCTGACAGGACAGCACAGGGGCACAGCTGTCCCTAACCACAACACACAGGCTGCGGCAGGGCTGGATGAACCTGGGCACAGAGAGAGAGAGGCACGGTCACATAGGGAGCACAGTCACAGAAGAGCACGGTCACATAGGGAGCACGGTCACAGAGGGGACATGGTCATACAGGAGCACGGTCACAGAGGGGACACGGTCACACAGGAGCACGGTCACACAGGGAGCACGGTCACAGAAGAGCACGGTCACAGAGGGGACACGGTCATACAGGAAACACGGTCACACAGGAAACACAGTTATACAATGAACACGGTCATACAGTGAACATGGACATGCATGGAAATGCGGTCACATTGGGAACTCCTTCTATATGGAATGGAGTCACACAGAGGTCCAGGATCCCACAGATACTGAAAGGGGGGAAGAGTCCCATTGAACAGAATGGAGCCGAGGATGACAGGACATCACACATAAACACAGAGCTGTCTCCATGGTAACACGCTGTCACAGGGAGGCAGCAATGGAAGCAGAGAGAGAGAGGGAGAGAGAGGGAGAGGGAGAGAGAGGGGAGAGAGAGAGAGAGAGAGGGAGAGAGAGAGAGAGAGAGTGAGAGGGAGAGAGAGAGAGGGAGAGAGAGGGGAGAGAGAGAGAGAGAGAGAGAGAGACACAGAGGAGGAACTGACAGTGATACAGACAGACCACATCCAGAGGAAAGCCCGATGTGACAGCAGTCTCTGAGCGTCTCTGAGCAGGAGAGGAACTCACGTGTCGAGGCAGACGGGGGCGAGGAGGGAGCAGAGGAAGGTGGCGGCCTGGGGGTGGCAGCCGGTCTGCAGCAGGGGCCTCCAGTCCTCCGAGCGCGGCACCACCTCCCCCTCCAGGCTGCTGTGGCCCAGGAAGTTGGGCAGCCGCATCTCGCCGTACCCGACGTCTTGGCACACGTTCATCTGCGGAGGGATGGGCACGCAGCGCGTGGTCTGGCCCAGGTCGAAGGCCAGGCCGGGGGGCAGCAGAGCCAGGGCGAGGAGGGTCAGGAGAGCCATGGGTCACACACAGAGGCTGGCGGTAATGAAGCACCCAGTGCTCACCTGCCCCTGCTATATATACACCCAGCCCCGCCCACCAGCCCCCAGACATCAACGGCCCTATCAAAGAGTCCGAGACGAGGTGTGAGGCAGGAGACAGCGGCCCACTGCCATGGCTGCAGACAGGGGAGGGGTCCAGGGCCCGAAATTAAACCCCCAACACCTCCATCACCTCCAAAGCTGAAATCCATCTGAGAGATTTTATTTCATAACCATCATAACTGGCCCCATCAAACTGTTGAAACTCACAGTGATGTTGTTGAAAAGTACATACCAATCATATTATCAACTATATATTTTTGTGTTGTACTTTATAGATATACATATATCTATATAGATATATATATCACCTCATTCTGAAATCAATTACAGTAGATTAACACAGAACATTTTTCTTATATGCATGTGTATACATTATGAATACTCATAAAAATATGTTTGTACATTAACATTGTTTCTTGAGTTTAGTGCACAATATTACAGAGAATACACATATTTCCAAGCTTTCTGAAAGGGGTGACATGCACACAGGCTCCGTGGGTTTGACTCTGAGGTCTGGGGTGGGTTTTTGGAGAGTGCGTGTCTGCACAGACAGAGGGGAGCAGACACCCAGACTCCCCCAGGATGAAAGTGTCTTTCATGTCTCCACCTTTGCTAATTTGACAGCTTCCTCAGAGAGAGTTCCAATTAGAGCGCAGGTCCCATTAGCAGAGAGCCGTCTGTAACTGACTCACCTGGCTTTGATGTGAGACCCTGCCTGGATTCATATTCAAACTAGCCAAAACCAGCCTGGTGCGCTACCCTCTGCACCCCCAGGACCCCAGACACAGAGGTAACGCAGACATCCTGCATAGTGTGTTTTACTATTCCCATTGCATAATAGTGTTATTAGACTTTAGACCAGGTATAGACTTCACATTTTAGTGCATATATCTTAAAACAGATGTATTTCTATATTTTTTAGATATTACTGTGGATATAAAATTACCACTGACCTGGCTGAAATGTGCATGGCAACAAGTTAGAGTCTGTCATATTAAATATATTAATAATTCAATATTGCACAACAAATTCTATTTAAAAACATTTATTGGTCTACCAACATCTGCAAATTCAGACATATTTAAGAAGAACTAGTTTAATAGGTTAGGGTGATATTGGGACAACATAGAAAGACACTGAAAATAAGTAAATAAAATGTAAAGACTGTCTGTAGGACTGGAAGGGCAGTACTGTTCCACACATGTATCTCCCTATAATTTAAGGGATGAGTCACTTCATGGACACTGCTGAACAGGAGAGCTGGGGTTCCCAGGCTCACAACAGACTCATTCAGATCTGCTTCTGTAAGGCACGCAGACTCTGTGTGTGTTTGTGGGGGGGTCATTAGGGCTGGAGCTATTAGCACCATTCACATAAACTCTCCATCTAGACTCTCCCTCTAACAGACTCTCTGACTGCAAAGCCCCATAACCCTCAGAAACTTCAGCAATCTGAGTTTTCTCATTTCTGTTACTCAGAACTTATCTTTTTTTTGAGAAAAAAATAAAATAATGTCGATTCTGTCTGCCTCCTCTGATAAACTGTGCAGATTGTTGTCATGGCAAAGCTGTTTAAATGACACTTGGTAGGTTTTGGAATGTTTACAAAATCATTTCCCACCAGGTATGCTACTGCAACGGGCTACATTACTGCATGTACTGGCTTGTACTCAGTGTTAGATTGTGGGTGCTTTGTGTTGAATTTCATGTTGGTTTTCTGGTGTTTTTGGGGGAGGGGGATCTGATGTTGACTGATAATTATGTGTGGATGGATGGAAGGACATTCCATGTCTGTTAGCAGACTGACAGGACAGACAGACAGGCTTGACATTTCGGTGACAGCCCACCCCAGCCCCTGTCTGTCTGTACCTCCCTCCCTCCGTCCCTCCCTGGTGCTGTCCCAGCCCTGTCTCCACTGTCCCGTCCCCAGCCCAACAGCCCTTTACTGCCCAAAGAGTCTACCCTGCACTGGGGGCGGGGGGTGGGGGGGGAGACGGGGATTAGCGAGGGGGACTAACAGGGCAATTAGGATCGCAGACCAATTTGTCAGAACAATAGAGCCACACATCTATCCAGCAGTTTGTCCCATTATCGCCAGGAGACTGTTTTTTTTCCTAATAGCCCCCCAGACCCCCCACCCCTACCCCCCTGGGCGTTTGTGTTGTTAATGTGGTGCCTGCTTCTGTCCCCTTACGGGATCCAAGCACCTGTCTGCTGCAGAGCAAAAAGGGTCTGTCACTGCTGACTTTCATACAGAATCACTGCAGTATCCCCAAATCCTGTTATCTTCCACTGTTTCCCAAAGAAGTACCTATGCATAAACTTACAAGCATAGCCGCATAACGTCTGGGGGACACAGTTTACCTATCATAAGAAAGGTGTGGTTCTGTCTTAAAACATTTATATTGCAATACCAGGCCTTTAACTCCCACAAAAAGAGATTTATTAACAGACTCCAGGAAAAGATGGCAACACCATGTTGACAGCTCTGTCTTCAGCAGCCAGGGGAGATTCCCCGCCCAAGACGGCCAGACATGCACCTGGTGAGAGGGATTACTCTCCCGGAGTCTCCCCATAGTCCTCCTGCTGATGCACTGACTGGCAGCTTCCCTGTCGGCTGCCTCCAGCTGTCAGGAGCCCATGTGCTGGGTTACCCTGCCAACCTGCATGAGCATGGACATATTTTAGCAAGAGGGAACACTGTGCTTCAAGCATTACATTACTGTTATACAGCATATGCTCTTATCCAGAGGTGTAAGCAAGTCACTCAGACTTGCGTAGGTTACAATTTTATCGGTTTATACAACTGGGTATTTACTGAAGCAATTGTGGATTAAGTATCTTGCCAAAGGGTACAACAGCAGTGTCCCAGCAGGGAAATGAACCAGCAACTTTTCAGCAACAATCTCTCCTCTTTACCACTACACCACACTGCTGTGGTGACACAAATGATAATGAAAGTGTTTACCACTTATATTTCATAATGGTGTTCAGTGGAAGAGGGACAGATAATAAAACCTTACTGTACTCAATTCATGCTTTCATGGCACACAAGGACTGCAGTCACTTGCAATTGCCATTTTCAGAGTTTAAAAAGTGCATTTTATTGCAGTCAGTCACCACATGACTTTTCCCCTCCTGTGCCATCACCCAGGTTGGCATAATTTGTCATTTGTCCTTTGATTTGTAGATTTCTACTTGACTCTGAATTTAATATTCACAAGGCTACTCTGGCCTGACTGGCATGGTGTCTTTCACAGTGACTGTATCACAGCGATAACCTAGGTGTGAAAAGTAACAGCTCTCAATCTCAGTAAAGGTGTGACTGCATAGGGAATAACATGTTATTTTTTAAACAGTGAACTGAGGAAAAAAGCTCTGATCAAGTACCACAACAAACATCAATGATACTGCAGCTGGGGTAATACTAATTGTTTTAAGGCCAAACCACATTTTAAGGCCAAATCTCAGAGAGGTATGAGTAACATCTCAGCACCCAGACTAGCACCATCTCTAACACCATGTCTGTCTGTCACGAAAACTCAGGAGGCAGTTTGCTACAGTATGACAAGCAGGTGAGTTGCTGGGTTGGAGACACACAGTACCTGCGGAGGAGACGTGGTCAGGACAGTGGCACCTGAGTGTCACATCAAAGGCCAGGAGGCCCAGATAAAAGCCGTCTCCTCCCTAATGACCAGAGCCCATGGAGCAGCCTGTTTGAACAGTCACTACTACCCCCACGCCCCCCTCCACAGGCTCCTGCTAGGCTGTCAATCAAGCCTCTGCGTCTCTGCGGGCAGACGCTCTCACACCACTGTGTAAACACAAGCACACTCCCCAACCCTGCACACAGAGAGGACCGCTCTTCAACACTGGCTACAAACACAATCAGTCTTCTACACCACCGGTTACAAATACAATCACTGTCTCATAACCTTTTGCAGAAACCACCAAACCATCTGCATACAGATAACTACTGTACCTGAATTCAACACAGAAATGGTCTTTGAACTGGGATTCCATGCAATATTTACACATTTAAACTCATTCTAAATTTTATGCATGTTGGGAAACACATAATTTGAACATCACTGACCAATTGAACATCAGGCATGGTGCATTCAAATACAATATTTCAGCATCAATTTGCTCCAGTATCTACAATAAAATATTCTATATTAAGAAAGTCAGACATCAGTTTCCAAAACCTGCAAGAAAAAAAGAGTAAGTAGAGAACTTCTTTCTACAGCACCATCTAGTGTAGTGATTAAAAATTGCAGAAGTGGTCAAGGCTTTTATCTGATCCTCCAATTTCATCAATTACCATCCTGACCAGAAAGAAACAGTGCCGGATTTAAAATACCTATTAAACAGGCAAGGCATTATCGCAGATACCAATATCTGACTCTGTTGTTGGACTTGCAACAAATAAATCAAGTGAAGCATAAAATGGTTACATGGGTGGCACACATTTCATCTTCATCTTCAACCAACAGCCATTTCACTCCCCAGCTCTGAGGACACTGGTGATTTACAGAGAGGTGGGGAAACTGCAGGATAGCAGCTCTCTACAGGATTAAGGAGTGGAATCTGCCCTTCGAGCACTCAAGATGAGACAGGTGAAGAGAGGGAGGCACACACACATCACGTGATCTGAGGTAAGTTTTATTTGAACACAGTAAGGAGGAGGACCCTGTGGAGCAGCTGGGGGTGAGGTGCTGGTGACAGCTGCTGGAGGTTCCCCTTTATTTGGAGTCCCCCTTCTCGTCCACTTTCCTGCAGAGAAACGAACACATCGCAGGTTAGCATTAAAGCACCCAAACTGGCTTCACTGACTGTCTCCCCTGCCGTTTCTTTCAATGCGGGTTAGCTTCTTTTACCTCTTCCACACAACCCCTCTCACCACAGCCCAAACGCTCGCTGAGCTGGGACATGCTATTGCTGCAAAACACACACACACACACACACACACACACACACACGTGCACACGCAGCACAAACCTGCGTGTCTGCAGGGAGGCAGGCGGGTCACAGCCCAGGAAAGCGCCGTTTTCCACAGAGTACTGCAGCAGGGCACTGAAACAGGGGTCCTGAAAGCAGCAGAGCTCTTTAAACATGACTGCTGACAGTGGTGATACCAGCCCCCTGTGCGGGACAGAGGTGATACCAGCTCTTCAGTGGGACAGTGATGACTCCTCCTGTCACACAGCACCTGTACACAGGCTGGCAGAAGCGCACCAGGCTCTGCAGCTCACCTTGATGAGGACGTGCGGGTTTCCCACGACGATGAGCAAGGCCTTGGGGCGTGTGATGGCCACGTTGAAGCGCTTGGGGTTGGAGAGGAAGCCCAGGGCGCACTGTCCGTTCTCCCCCACCGCAAGCTCATTGGACCGTACCTGACACACGCACACACACAGGTAACAGCAGACTCACCTGTACACCTCACCCCAGCACTCCCGCTGCAGGGAGTGACCCGTATGCGCAGTATGTGTGCAAGGGTTCACCACAGAAATGACTGCATCATCCATACTCATGCTAGGGAAAGGGCATGCTTAGCCCAGGCCAGGCGGGTGCAGTACCGTGGATAAGAGGATGACCAGGAACTCCTGGCCCTGGAACTCCTCCACGGAGCCCACTTTGATGTCCATCAGCCCCACCCTGTGGAGCAGGATGCGCATCTTCTCCACCTGCGGAGAGCACACACAGGCGAGAGGCTCAGACCGGCTCAGCGCAGGAGCAAGGAGAGGAGAGATCCCCCAGCACTCCGTCACTCAGGATGGGCAAACTTTCATCTACCAGCTCGTCAAGCTTAGTGCCTCGTTTTAAAGACACCAGTAAATCAATCACTGAGAGGATGATCTGGGCTCTGTATGAAGTCCCCACTGCAGAGTAATGCCTGAACTGAACACTATACTCAAAAGAAGATGCACTGTACATAATGTACAAAGACTGTAGGTGTGCTCAGAGCGACAGTGAAATGTGCATGTCCCACCTGCTTCCTGTAGGGGGCGATGATCCCGATATCTGTGGCAGCAATGGGATTGTAGAGCCTCTTGGCCAGCTGGCAGCAGTACAGCATGACCTGGACGGCCTCCCCCGGGTTGAACCAGGAGGGGTTGTTGCCCTCCCTCATCTCAGTGCCCTGAGAGAGAGAGAGGGAGAGGGAGAGAGAGAGAGGGAGAGAGAGGGAGGAGAAGGAGAAGGAGAGAGAGAGAGGGAGAGAGAGGGAAAGGGAGAGGGAGAGGACGCAATGATTAATCAGCGGTATACACACTGAGCACAGAGGCAACGACAAACAAACAGGGAGAGCCGTTCAGGCCACCGCCGCAGGGACGGCCACATGGAGCAGTCTCCCGGGTCTCCCACTCACAGCCAATCAGAGGCCCCGATCCCGCGGCCCCGCCCTCACCCGGACCCCGTGGAAGATGAGCGGGAAGCCCTTGGTGGGCAGGCGGTTCCAGTGGCAGAGGGAGTCGACCACGGTGCGCTGGGCCCTCACACACAGCTCCCCGGCGTAGAAGAGGCGCGACGGCAGGGCCAGCAGGGCTTCATGGGAGCGGTAGTTATACACCAGCTTCGTCACCTGCAGGAGCGGAACGAGATCGGGCTTTACCCGTGTGACCACTCACAGGGGACACACTGAGCACGCTTCTCTCACACGGTCAATGTGCGCCCATTCATCCGCATGCCGCAGGTGCCAGTGATCAGCCTGCAAGCGGACCTGCAAGATGACTCACCATGACTACCATTAGGTTGCTAGGCAGCAGTGTTCTCAGCAGATACTCATTCTCTCAAAATTCCATTAGGTTCAATCATTCAGTGCAAAATTTCAGACAGTGGGAATCAAAGATTCTTACCTGAGACATACCATAATAGTTTTGTATTAACAGTAGGCCTAAACTGTAAATGGCTATAGTCAGACAAAGGTTTCCCCATATAAATCAAACCACCCAGGTCGGAATTAGAGTGGAGAGCAATCCAGCCTGACAGCTTTATCTTCAGACCATCTCCAGTGAGCATCATCCTCATAAAAAGACCAAACAGAACACAACAAAATGACTCACAGGTGAAGGTCTGTGGCCCCTGCGTCTCAGAGGACAGGGTGGGGTCGTCATAAACGCGGCCCCTGCTATGACTCACCAGTAAGGGGTTGTAGCCCCTCTCGTCTCGTGAGTAGAGGGGTGTGGCCATCAGACGCTCCAGCAGAGACACCCCCAGGCCAAACTCGGAGGCCAGCCGAGACTTTACCACTGGCCCCAGCTGCCGGGGGTCTCCGGCCAGAACTATCTGAGGAACGGGAGGGGGGGGGCACCATTAATCAGCATGCTTCAACAGGTTTCAACAGCTGTGGTTATTTGGTGAGATTTTTAGGTAGTGTGTCAAGGATGGAATTCTTTCCCTTTATGGAAATTAGCCATTTTTAAATACGCTCTCATCCAGACTGGGTTCATTTTGGCCGAGATGATTCAGGATCAGTAGCGGGTGTTAATTGTGCTGCCGAGGTGTTCTGGGGTCAGTCTAACCTGGCCGTCTCTCTCTGACAGCAGCCCCAGGGGGATCAGGGTCTCCGGCTCGGTGGCTTGGCCGGCCTCATCGATAAACACGTGTGTGAAGTGGCCCACGCTGAGAGAGACATTACATTACATTCATTTAGCAGACACTCTTATCCAGAGCGACTTCCAGCACAAGAGAACTGCAGCATATCCATTCAAGTTTAATGAGTTAACACAGAACTCATGACACTGTACCCCTGTAGCCGCCCCCGGCCCCGCCCCGCCCCCTCACCGCAGGCCGATCTGGTAGAACATGCCGGCGCTGGAGCAGGTGCTGACCACTATCCTGTGGAAGGAGGCGTTTCGGAGGTCCTCTCCCGCCCGGCAGTACGGCCACAGCACCTCCGGGACTGACTGGGGGGGGCAGAGGGACAGGGTGGTTACGGGAGGGGCATTCAGGTGTCTCTGAAGTTTGCGCATTATCGCAGCAGCTGAGGTCAAACAGCCACTGCGTCTTACAGAAGGAATGCAGGGTGCCTTAGAGAGCCAAGCAGAAATACGCATGTCCCTGCAGTACCTCTAGCTGCCTGCAGGTGGCATTGACGCGCACCAGGCTGGCGCAGTGCAGGAACCCGCTGTAATGGAGCCGCAGACAGATGAGGTCGGCAGCGCTGTTGGAGGGAGTGCACACCAGCAGGCGGCTGCTGGACACACGGTGATACACCTGACAGGGAAGAGGAGGTGACATCATACTGAGCAGGTGACGACAGATCACCCCGACCCTGCTGTCCCCAGTCCCACAGCCCCACCTGTTAATAGCTGCAGAACCAGAAACAGACTAGCAATACTGTGACAGTCAGAAGTGCTTTATTTCCTCAGTCTGAGGCTGTGCGCAGCACTTAGAGTTGCCTTTTATAGAGGCCCACACCTGCAGAATGGCCTCGATGAGAGTGATGGTTTTGCCCGTGCCGGGGGGCCCGAACAGGATGTAGGGGGTGGGGCGGCACTCCGCCGCCAGGATGCGCTTGATGGCCTCCGTTTGGGCGGGGTTCAGGTAGGGGTTGAAGAACTGGCCTGGCTTTGGGATCGGCCTGCACTCCACTCCAGAATCTGAGACCGAGGGAATGACAACACTGAGCAGGAAGTCTCTTCTACCCTGACATCAATAACACAGCACCCATGTTTCAGGTCTGTTCCTTCTCTTAATATGTAGAAGCACAAATATTAATTTTTCCCAGATATTGCAGACCAAATAATGGCTATGTGGGTCTACTGGAGCATCACTGCTGTTTACACTAAAGGTGTATCTGTTATTCTGCTACATTCCACAGGTGCACATGCATAGTTATGAAACTCTGAGCACAGAGTAAACCTGCTCCAACCAGCATCAATTTACACCCAGATCTACACTGTGTTCCACCTAGTATCAATCACCTGGTTTGGTCTGGGTTGCCACGGACACCATGTCGATGAACAGGTTCAGTCCATTTTTGCAGGGAGAGCCCTCCCCCTAGGGGTAAAAATCAGACATTACAGTCACACACCTGCACCGGTCTCAGAGGCACAGCTGGTCTCTCTTTGAACACGGCCTCTCTGAGGTCCTCTCACCCCCTGCCCCTCCAGGGTCTCTCCCTCTGCGGCGTCTGAAGGGGCCAGCCCCCACTCCCCGGCCCACAGCGGAGTCTGCAGCTCCAAGCTGGAGGGAAACAGCACTGCAAACGGGAGACGGGGGGAGAGGGGTGTAAGGAAACTGCAGAGAGGAGGAACAGATGCTGAGGAACAGAAATCCAGCTTACCCCTCTCTGCAAAGTGCCTGGTCTGGCCCAGGGCACAGTGACACCGGCGCATGGTGAGCCTGGAAGCACAGCACGACATCAGCACAGCATGACATCAGCACAGTGGCCTGACACACTGACACACGCGGAGTGCGTTTAGCTTTCATCAGCCATCCATTACACACAAATACAGAGTACTGCTTTTAAATGTGTCACTTTGCCACAACAGAAGAAAAGGTTTCAGCATCAGCCAATGCAAATGCAGGACTTCCCCCTCCCACAGAGGAGGTCTGGGTGCAGCTACCTGTTGAAGGTGAACTCCACATCCAGAGGCTCCCCCAGGTAGCGGTGCTGGAAATCGCTGTTCACTCGGAGACTCAGATCCTCATCGCTGATCTGGAGTCAGTGGCAGAGGAAGAACAGGCACAGCCATGATCACAAGGTCACACAGCCGAACCCCCCACACACACACACACACACACACACACACACACACACACACACCCCAACTCCACTACAGTGTCACACTGCGAGCTGTAACTCACACCTGACAGATTCTCACTCTCAGCACTGACTCCTGCCCTTGGCTGTAAGATATTCCCCTGTACCTCAGTGACATAAGCAATGTACTCCATCACCACGCCATCCAGCGGCTTCTTCAGCAGAACTTTGTCACCTGTACATCACACACACGGAATAACATCATTTGGCCTGAGTGACACACAGAACAGCCATACAGCACAGGTAACTGAGTCTGATTGGTCGAGAATCTGTGCGTGAGCTCTGGCGGGCGGAGCTCTGAGCTCCCTCACCTATAAAGACGTTGGGCCTGCCCTCAGTCAGCCCGGGCACCTCCAGGTGCAGGTAGGCGGCGCTCTTCCTCAGGAGGGCGCCGATGAGACTGAACTCCCGCAGCTCCTGCTCGGCCTGCAGCTCCTCCAGCCAGAGCAGGGCGGAGAAACGGGCTTGCATGGAGGCGGGGGACAGCAGCTGCGGGGGGACACGCGGGGTTACACACAGCCCAAACACCACCACACTGTCTCACACACAACCCAAACACCATCACATTGCCACACACACAGCCCAAACACCACCACATTGCCACACACAGCCCAAACACCACCACACTGTCTCACACACAACCCAAACACCATCACATTGCCACACACACAGCCCAAACACCACCACACTGCCACACACACAGCCCAAACACCACCACACCACCACACTGCCACACACACAGCCCAAACACCACCACACCAACACACTGCCACACACACAGCCCAAACACCACCACACTGCCACACACACAGCCCAAACACCACCACACTGCCACACACACAGCCCAAACACCACCACACTGCCACACTGCCACACACACAGCCCAAACACCACCACACCTGCCACACACACAGCCCAAACACCACCACACTGCCACACACACAGCCCAAACACCACCACACCACCACACACACAACCCAAACACCATCACATTGCCACACACAGCCCAAACACCACCACACTGCCACACACAGCCCAAACACCACCACACCGCCACACACACAGCCCAAACACCACCACACTGCCACACACACAGCCCAAACACCACCACACTGCCCACACACACAACCCAAACACCATCACATTGCCACACACACAACCCAAACACCATCACATTGCCACACACACAGCCCAAACACCACCACACTGCCACACACAGCCCAAACACCACCACACACACACACAGCACAAACACCACCACACTGCCACACACACACACACAGCACAAACACCACCACACTGCCACACACACAGCCCAAACACCACCACACCACCACACACACAGCCCAAACACCACCACACTGCCACACTGCCACACACAGCCCAAACACCACCACACTGCCACACTGCCACACACAGCCCAAACACCACCACACCACACCACACACACACACAGCCCAAACACCACCACACTGCCACACACAGCCCAAACACCACCACACTGCCACACACACAGCCCAAACACCACCACCACACCACCACGCTGCCACACACACACACAGCCCAAACACCACCACACTGCCACACACAGCCCAAACACCACCACACTGCCACACACACACACAGCCCAAACACCACCACACTGCCACACACAGCCCAAACACCACCACACTGCCGCACACACAGCCCAAACACCACCACACCACCACACACACAACCCAAACACCACCACACCACCACACTGCCACACACACAGCCCAAACACCACCACACTGCCACACACACAAGCCCAAACACCATCACACTGCCACACTGCCACACACAGCCCAAACACCATCACATTGCCACACACACAACCCAAACACCACCACACTGCCACACACACAGCCCAAACACCACCACACCACCACACTGCCCACACACACACAGCCCAAACACCACCACACCACCACACACACAGCCCAAACACCACCACACTGCCACACACACCACAGCCCCAACAACCCAAACACTGCCACACACCCACACACACAGCCCAAACACCACCACACTGCCACACACACAGCCCAAACACCACCACACTGCCACACACACAGCCCAAACACCACCACACCACCACGCCCACACACACACAGCCCAAACACCACCACCACCTGCCACACACACAGCCCAAACACCACCACACTGCCACACACAGCCCAAACACCACCACACCCACACACACACAAACACCCAAACACCACCACACTGCCACACACAGCCCAAACAAACACCACCACACCACCAAACACCACCACAGCCCAAACACCACCACACCACCACACCGCCACACACACCCCAAACACCACCACACTGCCACACACACACACAGCCCAAACACCACCACCACACCACCACACACACAGCCCAAACACCACCACACCTGCCACACTGCCACACACACACAGCCCAAACACCACCACACTGCCACACACACAGCCCAAACACCACCACACCACACACACTGCCACACACACAGCCCAAACACCACCACACTGCCACACACACACAACCCAAACACCACCACACCACCACACTGCCACACACACAGCCCAAACACCACCACATTGCCACACACACACACAGCCCAAACACCACCACACTGCCACACACACAGCCCAAACACCAACACACACACACAGCCCAAACACCACCACACCACCACACACACACACAGCCCAAACACCACCACACTGCCCAACACACCAACCACACCACCACACTGCCACACACAGCCCAAACACCACCACACAGCCCAAGCTCCAAACACCACACACCACCCACACACACACCAACACCACCACACCACCACACACCCCCCACACACAGCCCAAACACCAACACCACACACACAGCCCAAACACCACCACACTGCCCACACACAGCCCAAACACCACCACACTGCCACACACACAGCCCAAACACCACCACACTGCCACACACACAACCCAAACACCACCACACCACCACACTGCCACACACACAGCCCAAACACCACCACACCACCACACACACAGCCCAAACACCACCACACCACCACACAGCCCAACACACACAGCCCAAACACCACCACACTGCCACACACACACAGCCCAAACACCACCACACCACACACACAGCCCAAACACCACCAGCCACACACACCCAACAGCCCAAACACCACCACACTGCCACACACACAGCCCAAACACCACCACACTGCCACACCACACACAGCCCAAACACACCACACACTGCCACACACACAACCCAAACACCACCACACTGCCACACACACACACACAGCCCAAACACCACCACATTGCCACACACACACACAACCCAAACACCATCACATTGCCCACACACACAGCCCAAACACCACCACACACACACACAGCCCAAACACCACCACACCACCACACACACAGCCCAAACACCACCCACACCGCCACACACACAGCCCAAACACCACCACACCACCACACACACAGCCCAAACACCACCACACCGCCACACACACACAGCCCAAACACCACCACACCCACACACACACAGCCCAAACACCACCACACTGCCACACACACAGCCCAAACACCACCACACTGCCACACACACAACCACCAAACACCACCACACCATCACATTGCCACACACACAGCCCAAACACCACCACACTGCCACACACAGCCCAAACACCACCACACCACCACACTGCCACACACACAGCCCAAACACCACCACACTGCCACACTGCCACACACACAGCCCAAACACCACCACACTGCCACACACAGCCCAAACACCACCACACTGCCACACACACAACCCAAACACCACCACACTGCCACACACAGCCCAAACACCACCACACTGCCACACTGCCACACACAGCCCAAACACCACCACATTGCCACACACACAACCCAAACACCACCACACCACCACGCTGCCACACACACAACCCAAACACCACCACACCACCACACTGCCACACACACAGCCCAAACACCACCACATTGCCACACACACACACACAGCCCAAACACCACCACACTGCCACACTGCCACACACACAACCCAAACACCACCACACCACCACACTGCCACACACACAGCCCAAACACCACCACATTGCCACACACACACACAACCCAAACACCATCACATTGCCACACACACAGCCCAAACACCACCACACTGCCTCACACACAACCCAAACACCATCACATTGCTGCTGAGGGGTGAAGCCGCCACATAGCACACAGACCCAACAGCAGAGAAGGGCTACACGGCATGGAGGGGTCTTCGGGGGGAAGGGGAGTGAGACAGGTGTGAGGGGTGAAAAGGGGGCGGAGAGATGCGTCACCTCTCCCAGCTCCGGCTGGGCCACCAGCAGGTCCCCCTGTCCCTCCACACAGTCACGCAGCGCCTGGGGCACGGGGTAATTCGGCAGGTAATTCGGCAGGTGGCGCTTCATCATCCTGCACAGGCAGAAGCACATCAGCTCACAGACGCAGAGCAGAGCTGAGACAGAGCGGCGAGGTGGCACCTGCTCAAAGCTCAGGCGGTCTCATTACCGGATCGGCGGCGGGGCCATCACAGTGACCACCTGCTGGGTGCCCTGCTGTTTGGGCAGTGGAGCCGCTGGCCTGTAGGGGGCAGTAGGCTGCAGCAGCTTCTCTTCCTCACTGCCCACCGCCACCTCCAGGCACCTCCCGATGGTGAAATGGGGGAAGTGCAGCAACAGAAGCTCTGTACAGCGCCCCACATTCCTGACAGAGACACAGAGCCCAACTGTCATATCCGTGACAACCATCTACCTGTCTGTCTGACATGACACCATATCGCTGAAGAAACAAGCCAAAGGAGCGTCTACATTGCGCACTCTGAATGGCGATATCTACGCCCACGTCAGTGTACACTCACTTGGCTCGGCAGCCCACAGTCACGGAGATCTTCTCTCCTGGGGAAATCTGCACGTTTTTCTCCTCTGTTCTTATGGCGGGTTTTTCCACACAGGCCTGCAGAAGGCGCTCTGACTCTGTAAGCTTCGTGTCTTCCTCTTCCTCATCACTTTCCTCCATGATTGTGTTCAGCTCCTGAGCAGGCCCCAGAAGCAGGGGTAACGGGTAGAGGCCAAACCCGCGCATGGAGCTCACCAGAGTGTGCTGGTGCAGACAGGTCAGGTAGGGGCTTGAGGGGAAGTAGAATCCTCCACAGAGGATTTGGGGTACAGCAGCCTGACAGGGGCCCCCCTTTCCTGCCCCGGGCTTTGAGTGTGTGTCGGGAGGGGCCGCCGGTTCGGGGCCGAGGGTGAACTGGCCCTCCGAGTCCCAGCCTGCAAACTCACAGCACTGCAGGGTTTGCACCTCAGAGCCCTGGTTCCTGCAGGACAGGGGAGGAGAGCAAGCAGCACGCAGTGCACCCCTGGCTGACCACAGCAGAGTCAGTATGGATAAACTGGCGTGTGCAGTGTCTAAGTACCATCCAAAAAAAACATTGTGAAACTTTTCCCACTCTGCTTAAGTAGCTGTGAAACTGCTATGCAAAAGCAATATTACTGTGTCTGTGGGTCTGTGTGTGTGTGTGTGTCTGTGTGTGTGCGTGCACGTGCATGCAAGCATGCATATACATGACTGACTCACTCTATCCAGATGAGCAGCTCCCGACTCTCTCCCAGCATCAGGGTCCCAAAGACTGCCTGGTCGCTGACCTGCAGGCCGGCCTTGTCCTGCAGCAGGCTCTCCATCTCCACATCTGGGCTGGACTGGGCTGGGCTCACACTGAGGAGAGCCAAGGAGCTCAGTGTGCAGCTGGTGCTTCAGCCGAGCTGCACAGGGCACTCTTAACACTGTTAACGCTAATGACACCCCCGAGACCCCCCGAGGCCAGCCCCGGAGACGCTCCCCGGGCGTACCTGAGCTGTTTGGGGGCCATGCACAGGGCCCTCCAGTAGTAGAAGGACTGGCTGCTCTCCACGACCACCACGCTGACCACGTCCCCCGGGGACGGCCGGTAGTGCGCGGGCAGCAGCAGGGAGTCCAGGCTGAAGAACACGCTGTCCTCCACCACCCCGCTGCCACCCAACACGCTGGACACGCGCACCTGCGGGCGCAAGCAGGAGGACGGGGAACCTGCAGGTGTCTGCACTGCAGCGACGCCGCATGCAGCCGGCAGGGACAGACACCGCAGCAACCAGCGCCTTCTGTTCCTGCTTCTGTACAACGGCTGCTTTGTTTAAACATACTTCCCTAAAAGAAAGGCTGGGGGGCAACAGGCTGCGATTCTGAAAGGGGAACGGGGGGGTTCTGGGAGGTCATACGGTCAGGGGGTAGCAGTGCAGCATGACAGCAAGATGCAGGGCTGGTAACCAAAAGGTTGCTGGTTCGATTCCCAGCTGGGCCACGGCTGTTGTACCCTTGGGCAAACTACTTAACCCACAATTGTCTCAGTAAATATCCAGCTGTATAAATGGGTAATACTGTAACCTATGCCAGCCAATCTGGATGAGAGCATCTGCTAAATGCATGTAATGAAATGTAATGTGATGTAATGTAATGTAGCGGAAAAGCGCACTCACATTGTCCATCCGGTGGTACCGTAACGGAGCCACAGAGTGGGCCTGGCTGCTCCACTGGTTGGGACTGATGAAGTACTGAGCCTGGACCCAGTCCCCTTTCATCGGCTCAAAACCTGCGCAGAGGAAAGACGGGCGATTATTCCTACACACACCATCACACAGGGCAACACTCACTGCTGACAGATATGCTTCTGGTTAGTTTACTTTTGTTATGAAATAAAACATTAAACAAGTCTTCTGTAGATGGATGATTGAGTTTCTAGGGAACCTTTTAACTTGTGCATACATTCAGCCTGGTCAGGCCTGTCTCAAAAATTTTCATACTTCATTTTTTTTCTGGAGATCAAAGACTACTGTATACATTACTAGCTACTGGTACAGACTCTCAGACCAAGCTGAACTGTCTCGCTGCGAGTCCTGCACTTGGACTGCTAATACCTTCGCACAGCGCCTGGCGAGGGAAAAACGTGGTCCGATTGATGAAGCCGCCGTCCTTGTCACATGACGTCACTGTGCCAATCAGAGGCTTGAGCTGGCTGGTTGTCGATTCCTGGGACGCGCCTCCACCTTCTCCCCAGCTGTCACAAATCGGCTTCACCTACAGGACAAAGCGCAAGAGTACCACACACAGCACGCAAAGACAGCCTGGCAGCTCCGACTCTGCGCGGCCCGCCCGCCGGTCTCACCCTGATCGCCCTCCAGCCTCCGTGGGGGCCGCCCCGCACGGCGATGGCCTGCACTTCGTCCCCGACGCGCAGCGGTACCCCTCCCACCACCTCCGCGGCGGTGAAGCAGATGCTGTCATCTATCAGCCCGTAGTCCTGGCACAGCCGCGTCACCACCCCGTCTCGCACCCGCTGGATCACGTCCAGACCTACCACAGCAAAGAGGCCGAGCGTGGAGTCGGGATAGCGGGGATAATTAACCTGTCTAATGAAGCGCCAACGATCTACATGCCATATCGTCGCAAATGCAGTGCAAACCCCCAATATCAGTACAGCTCTATGGTACAAAGTCTGGCACAATACAGTCCACAAGCAAAATATGGGTATCTCAAATAAAACGTATAAATAAACCACTGCCCACACTGAGGTGAACGAGTCCATCAGTTGACCAGTGCAGGAACCCGTCCGATATGTGAGTGTCGGTGGCTTTACCTGCTCCATAATAACCAGCGTCTTCGTCTTCCTCTGCCATTCTCCACAACGGCGACAGCAGCTTGGCGACCACGCATTGCACTGCTGATACCATACCTGCAAAATGCAGCTGATGGAGCAAATAAGGCAGAAAGTCATTTTAAGGCCGTGATCACCCAGTTATTTCCGTGCGAAACAGAAAAAAACGCGATCTAGCTACGGTTTAACAGGTACTCGCTAAATGTTTGTTATTTATGCGATATAACATTGCACGCAAGTTTGCAGGAATTCCCTTGATGCCTTAATATTGCAGCTACCGAACTAGGCACATATGTGCACAACTCCATTATTTCCATAAATCTAGCGCGTCAGCTAACTTACAAGCCGTGTAGTAGCTGTGTGGTCGAGCTAACTGAAACGCAGCCGCATGTCGCTTGCAAGGCACCACAGCGACATGGCTTAATAACAAAACAAACCTAATGTATAACAAATATTCAGTAGCAGCACATATAATATGGCAATAATCTTATCCCTTGTTTGCACCTAGCAAGCTAGCTGGCGTGTGTTTGTATTGTGCATGTGATTAATGTTCGTTCAACACTCACTGTCAGCACGTTGCAAACTCTTGCAGAAGTGTAGCTTAAAGACCGCTCTCTGAAAAAATGTCTAACACAGCAAGAATGAAGAACGGAAACTGTCGCACTCTAAGCTGGTTCATTCAAACCTCTAAGTTAACGTTCGTCAAACGTAAACGGTTGTAAGGCGATCTTTTCGAGCACTTTTCGCCTTCCTGTTTCTTAGCGATCCGTTTAAACAATGGAAAAGCGGCCACACAAACTGCAACGTTGTCACGTGGCCGAAAACCCTCGCATGAAATAATGCACAACAGCATCGTCACATCAATTAGCGAATTGAAATCAAAGGAGAGACAACCAAGGATAGAGAACAATGGATACGGAGAAGTGCACCTCTTCGAGACGCGCTAGATGGCAGCGCTGCGGAAGTTGCAATGGAAGATGCAAAGGCACGTGCGTGTAAAAAGCATGCGACATGTCAGCCATATAGAAACCAGCCGGCTAATTAAGACTATTACATAAGAAAACAATATACAAAAGAGCTGGTACACGGTATATCTGTTACTCAGCCTCCTCATGATCACTTATAATGTACATTTAAGGCTTCAGTCCCTCATAAAAATAATGTTACTTCTGTATTATATCCTTGTAGCAATCCTCACATATTTCTGAGTAATTATGTGGTGCAGATCGTGGCATGGAGCTGACGGAGTTACGAGGTCGTATGTGGTGCGGTGGAGCAGTGAGAGGGCTGGCTGAGCTGTCTTTGCTGGGTCTCTGTGGCTGACCTCCAGCTGGATGGTTTTGTAAGGGTCTTTGGCAGTGGCCACGGGCATTCCTGCATCATAGCTGCACAGATGACAGCCCTCAACAGAGTTTAAAGGCTTACCATTGGTGGATTCCATCATCGGACACCTTCTGCGGTCTGTCATTTTGGCTATTAAAAATATCTCTTTCCACAGCTGGGTACCTCATTACAGCTGAACACAAAAAGCTGATTTGTCATTTTGATCTTAAGTTTCTTGTTGTGGTATCACAGATGTCAAATGATTGCTCTTATGCAACCGTGAATATTCTGCGCAGATTGACAGGTAGCCTACATTAGAAGGGCTGTTGCCAGTGCAGCTCTGTGCAAAGACATGTTTCTTATTTTGGATATGAAATACTTCATTGTGAGTTATCTCCACGCCCACAGTCTGATGGTCTTGAAGTGGTTATTTTGAGTGCCTGCTGCCAGTTGCTTCCAGGTTTTTGAATACCTGAGGAAAATGTTTCAAAGAGACCACTGTTCCTGACATGAGAGATTTGTTTATCCGACATCCATCCAAGAGTATGACATAAATGTTAGTTTCTGAATTATTCATTTTTCTCTTTTTGTCACATTTCCAGTACCAAGTTATATAATGGTTTTTTGTTTCAGGTTGTAATTTCTGGAACATGCATTACATACAGAGCCCTGCATTGAAATTACAAGAGTTCAGGTTTTACTTAGTTATGCATTACAATTACTGTTGCTAATGCTTTCTTACAGTTGATTGTCAGAATGCATGGATCTCAATCACTGTCTTTAATCAAATGGGAATGGACACCCATTCCTTTCCAAAAATACTAATTGTGATGTGTTTATTGCCATTATTTTCCAGTGTCTAATATATTCCAGCCACAAATGTGATTGAGCTATATCTGCCATCATAATCATGGTTTATTTGTGAAGCAGATACCTGTGCCGTGGCTGGTTTACTGTTCTGCTTTACTCAGTGTAATTGTTTCCTCTTGATAGGGGGGTTATCTGGGGGAACGCAGTGTTCACCTTATAGTTTTTGCATCTGACATTGTTTCTGGCATCTGAGATCCCTGACATTGTAGCCCACCATCTTTAGTTCCTCAGGTGCTATTCAGATGTTTTATTTCTGTTTGGCTGCACTGTCCTGCAGTCTTTCTGTAGCTAAATCTAGGTTTTTCTTCATCTTTTGTTGTGTTCAGGCACATCTTATTTCCTCAGTGAGTCGTTGATTCCCTTACTGTGTTGCAGTGTATAAGAGCAATGGCATTGTACCAACTTTTATTTTCCAGTAGAGGGCAGTGTTACTTATCTATCTCCACGCAATGTGTAAGTACAAATAAGGCAAAACCCTGAGCTAAAAAAATCTGAAAAACACAAAAAATCTGAAACACTCTGTTATTAATTTCAGCCAGTGCTTCACCAACCCACTGAGATATATATTTTGAAAAAAACAGAATGTCCTAATTTCCAGTTGTTATCGGAATTAAACAATCAAAACACACAGCGCACCCTAATTGCATATTGTTTGACATCAATTTCCTCCTCCCAGTCATGAGAGAAATAAATAAACAAAAAAGCCAAACATGTACAAACACACACCAAATCAAACATGACTCAACGGGACGGGTTACGTGAGGTCACGTCCCACGCTGGGGGGAGCGGGCATGAATGTGTGGGATTGTGCTGCGGACGCCGGCCACGTTTCGGTATGCGCGTCTGTCGACTGCATTCACCACAGCGCAGAGGGCAAGGAGGCGTCTGCCTCTCTGTGACCTCATCACCCGGAGTACAGGGCTCTCTGTGACCTCATCACCCGGAGTACAGGGCTCTCTGTGACCTCATCACCCGGAAGGCAGGGCTCTCTGTGACCTCATCACCCGGAGGACAGGGGCAGGGGCATATGGGCCTGTCACAGCCTCACACGGCTCTGTTACTCTGCGCAAGAATGCCTTCACATGCTCCCTGCTCCCACTGCCGGCCCTGCGAGAGAGAGAGCAGAGCGATTCACAGGCCCACATCCTCACTCTGCTATAAGCTAGCCGTAGGTGCACTGATTAATTGTACACAGTGCTATTTGTGTCTGTGATTTATATCTGGCTGTAATACACTGCTAACATGACTGTTACAAAGAACCATAGCCCAGAATCTACATTCAGAGGAGAAGTCCTTGCTGGATGCTCGAACGAACATACATACCACATTCCTTTGTGAACTTATTGCTTTTCTTTTTACATCATCACGTATGTCAACACAAAAGGTTATTTGATCATGAAATTGATGTAATCACAGAGGGGATGAGACAGACATGTAGAATTCAAATTTCCTAATTAAAACAGTCTTACAATATCATAAACAAGTAAATCTCATAAGCTAATGAATATGAATTGTCTTAACTCTTCTGTATAATTGTGGTCTCTCTCTCTGTGTTTAGGTAATTGTATTTGCAGTGGATATAGAGACATGCGCTGATGTGGTGTGCCCTCCTCTCGGGGCCGCTTTGATCCAGCGTTAATAAATGACAGTGGTCTCATTAAGCCAGTCCCTGCAGTGGGGGTCTGTGAGTGAGGGGGAGTTTGATTTCCCCAGGGATCAGTGAGGGGACCCGGACAGAGAGGCAGGGGGCGGCCCACTACCCTCCCCGGGATCCTCAGTCTCATGTCAGAGCGAAAAATCCACATCAGTCACAGACTGTGGGGGCGAGTCGGGGATAAATCTGCCAGTTCCTAAAAAACAGTTTACAGACATGGAGCATCAGTTCAATGTTTTATTCAGCATGAATTAGTTAGATTCATCCTCTGTGATTGGATGTGACATGCTTTAGTGCTTTAGTGATGCATAACTGCAGCAGGGCAGCAGTGTAGCACAGTGGTAAGGAGCAGCACTACTAACCAAAAGGTTGCTGGTTTGATTCTCTGCTGGGGCACTGCTGCTGTACCCTTGGGCAAGGTATTTAACCCACAGTTGCCTCAGTAAATATGCAGCTGTATAAATGGATAACATGTAAAAACTGTAACCTATGTAAGTGGCTCTGGATAAGCGCATCTGCTAAATCACAATAATGTAATGTAATTATGTTACAGTATTACTCACAGAGGTAACCAGGCACAAGTAATGAGGTGATTTAACCTACTAGAATGTCCAGAAAATAAATATAACTGGTAAATAAGAGTATTTGGTGTGGAATCTGCACACTGAGCAAACTGTAGTCCATGTGGGGTGTTCAGCAATGTCACTGATTCACATTCACAGAGGTGATGTCAGGGGAGTGGGAACATGCCTCACACAGCAGCCGCACTGACTGGACATGGCAAGGATAACTTAATTAGACGTAATTGGGTTAATTAGGTTATCACTGATATACCACAGCAGCTAACAAGATGATGCAATGCTGTCTACTACAGTAAAAGCCATTGGAGCTTATCATGGCCAGTCATGAACTATCATATGAGGTGATATCAGAAACAATCGATCCATATCCATATCTGGTATACATATGTGATATACATATGTAAGTATAGTGATGAGTTTATTCTGAATCTCTGTAGGCATCTATTTAACGTACAGACCAATGGGTTGTACAAGTTGAGTCATATGTATCACGGGCTAAACATAAATCAAATATCCTTGAAAATGTAAAAATTGTATTTTCTGGCTGCCCTAACTTTTGCAGTCTCCGCAATTACGCATTAAATGTTGGCATAATGGTTCTATGCGTATATTACCCGTTTTTTCCTCTTAATAACCGGGCTCTGGCTATTAACTTGCTGAGCATATCTTATTTTGTGTGCCTTGCTTTTTTTCCTGCTCAGTAAGTGCTTATTCTTAACACGACTGGGCTCGTCGACTCGCTCTCCCTTTCTGCAACTGTTCCTGTAACGGGAGGGAGGGTAGAGAGAGCGCAGCAGCCGAGCAAAGAGTACAAAGAAAGAGAGGAGTTTAACTCCGCCTCCGGCCTCAAACAGCTCGCATTCCTAATTCACAGCCTTCCAGATTAGAAAGAGCGAAAGAGTGGAGAAGAGGGCACGGGAGAAGGGGAATATAATGACCATGGCATTGCATATAACGTCTCAGCTCATGAAAACCGAACACCGCACACCTCTGACGACGATTTGGGCATGGATCACGCGCGCGATATTCATAGTACTGATGAATGACGCTTCACCTGGTTTGGGGACAAAATGAGGGTTATCTACATCCTGAACGCCGGTTTCGTTGCTGCTTTCTCGGGAGGCGATGACCATGAAGGTTTTTCCTTTTATTTTTGACTTCATAATATAGGCAGCATAGTATAATAGAGTATATACACCGCCCTGCAGAATTTAGGTAGAGCATGCGAACATGTTGTTACACGGTTATAGAAAAATAGTAGCTACGATATTAAATCGAACCGAGAAATATTTTTTGACATTTTCGTGTGTTTGAATTAGACTCGACATCTGCATTTTGTGCGTTTCTGTACTGAAGCGGGGATGTATTTTGTGAAAACGAAAGTGGAGATAGAAGCAAACCTGCGGTATTTTTAAGGTTGAACCCCTAATTAATCATTAACCATTAATCACTGTTATGCATTGATATAAAGACTAGCAAAAATACTTAGTATCGTCCTTCGAGGAAGGATAGCCAATCAGGATCGGCCGTTTCCTACCTTTTTGAACTACATGCGGGAACCGAGAGTAATGTGCTGCGTATGTTTAGAGCTGTGATACTGAAAGCGACATCAACGTGAGAATGAAACAGGCCTGATATAATTATGCATTGACAATCTGATATTGAACTTATATATTTCTATTTACGCATTGGTCATTTTTATTTATTTATTTATTTCGGTCATTATTATTATTATTATTATTATTATTATTATTATTATTATTATTAAAACGTGGTAAAAGGACCGTGGGGGATCGTCAGGGTTGCGTTGTTTCCACTGAGATGGAAACTGAATTTTTATCACCCCACGGGCTGTCCCCTGCTGGGGGCCAACCGGTTAAGAGCTCTCCAGCGAAGTCCTGGGGAGACCCACGGTCTCAGCCGTCCCCTCCCGATCACTCAGCTGTGGACACACCGACAGCTGGCGATGGCAGAAGGGTGTCCGGCGTCAAGAAGCACCACCACAAACACAACCTGAAACACCGCTACGAGCTGCTGGAGACCCTCGGGAGGGGGACGTACGGAAAAGTGAAGAAGGCCATTGAAAGACACTCCGGAAGAGAGGTGAGAAAAATCCGGTGTATTATAACCCTGAGTGACAACCACTACGGGACAATAATGTAATCCAATATCTTTGTATGTAAACAAAAACATTCTACATGTGCTATGACGATTATCTGCAATTTCAGTGGAGAGCGTTTAATCCTAATGTTAAGCCCCAGACACATTTGTAGAGGAGTCAAAGATTTAGATTTCTTTGCATTCATTGTTTGGCTTCTCTTGGCTCACAGCACTGATGGAAATGCGCGGCTGTGTACTGAGTGCTGAAATATGCTCTTGAGCTCAGCCCTCGGCGCGAGCGGCCCGTTCCGCTGGGAATTCCCCTGCGCGCGAGGCTATCTCCGCGGCGCGCGCTCCGGATGCATGAATACAGATGTTGCGCTGGAATGCCGAGTCCAGCCATCGACAGGATTGATGCAGCTTCAGTGACCCCAATGACATGCTCCATTTCAAAGGCCAAAAGCCTCCTAAGACGCTTCCGCCTACTTAAACAGAAGTTAGCTGAGAGACAAATAAATTACATTCTGCATTGGGTATGAGTGGAAGAACTAGAAAGAGCGCATTGTGAGTTTTAAATGGTAGGCCCTTTATGTGTTTAGTTAACCCTCTCTCAGTGTAAGATGGTGCAGTACAGGGGAGTGCTGCCTGTTAGTTCAGAAAAGGATGTAGGATTTGACTACAGGAATGATGTTTTGACTGATTCTCTGTAAAGAGAAATGGAATGAGGCCGTTTTGTCCTAAGGCTACAGATTTCAGTGCAACACCCCTGCTTTTGTCAGTGTCACTTTAGATGATGCCCTTACCTACGCACAACTTGCTTTATATGGAGCACCTTAGGATATTGAATTACTGACATGTGATGCCTTGGAAATGAGTAATGTTGTTGACATTCATCGGTGCTAATTCTGCCACATCGAGCCTGACGCATGTATCCCCAGAGAGACACAAAATATTTTCACGTGCTTCAGAACCTGACCCGGCTCACCCTTTGGCAGAACAAACAAGAATTTTCCATGTGTGAAGTATGCCGGGGTGGCAGTGGGGGGGGGCAGGTCAGTATGTCCTTGCTCCAGCAGTCTGATCCTGTCACCCGCGTGTGAAAGGGGCATCTATTCCCATTAACACACTCCTGTGTCTTCTTCACTTGGCTTGTTCCAGGTCGCACTCTTATTTGATATATCTGTGACATAACATGGAACATCCAGTTCTTTAAGGTGTGAAAAGGAAGGGGGGAAATGAATAAGATGAGGCCTGCTGTTTTGGAGAAAACATTCCGCAGGAGTGATGCAATCAGCACTGCGGCCCCGCCCGTGCAGGATGATGCGAAGGTCCGGCGCGTCTCGCATGAAATGCGGCTAAAATTAATACAGACTCACGCAAGGCCGCGATGTGCCGAGAAGCTGATAGGAGCCGCGGAGCTGTATTTATGGAACAGCATCATACTGAGATCCTGCCTCACCTCACGAGTTCGTCCTTCTGTGACATTGACATTTACTCCCCCCCATCAAAACATACCCCATGCAGAGTCATAAGGCCCCGCTTGCTCCATCATGTGGCCAAACTGAAGCCGTGACCAGAGGTCAAGACTCACCCTGGAAGGCCTGTAGGACCAGAGCTCCTTCCAGTTTCTGTGGAGCAGCTTGACAGCAGAGTTTGCCAGACCATTCTGAGGAAAGGATGATTCAGCTGTGAAGAGTGGAATTGTTTTGGTTAATATATAAAAGGTTATAGCCATACTGGAAAGTTAGATCACACACAAAAGAGGAGCCGCTGGGAGCCCGTTGGGTCAGTGCACGTGTGAAACATGAGAGGAAGCCCGGTCTCACTGCATTAGACTCCTGCTCTGAGCTCCAGGTCTCAGTGCTGTGCCATTCACAGAAAGTGCCCCCTGTTTGTACAGAGGCACTACATCAGTCTCGCCGTGTGTTTTTGGGCCCGGGGCCAGAGCTGTATGTTTTTCCGTGTCTAGGAATGCTGGCAGGCCGGAGCGTGGCTGGTGAATAAGACTCAGCGTGGCTTTGTTTTCGTTGGGATGTGCGCATGAGTGGTCTCAAGGTTTGCATTTTGGCGTTTGGATCTTTTCTGTTTGATTATAGAAGCTGGAAAATAAACAAGGAGAACAGATAAGAGTATGCCAGTCTGCCTGTCCAGTTAATGTTTACACCCCCCTCGGCCCCCATCACAAGAGTAGAGTGTGGACACGTCCTCCTTGCCTGTTAGCCTCTGGAGAAGTTTTTGCATCTTTCTTATCTGAGTGCATCTGTTTGCACAGGCCTGGACGTTACTCCCAATTTCACTTCTGCAAAACAGTGTGCTTTGATCCTCTGAGTCACTGCAGCTTTCTGGATGGACTCAGAGTAAACCATCACGGCTCCCAATCACTCTGCATTCTCCCTCTATCTCTGGGGCACTGCTCTCCTCTGATGTCCCCCACACTGGCTGCACCCCCAGGCCTCAGTCAGAAACTAGAGATGCCTTTCAAGAGCTTCAGGATATCCTTCTCCTGGTGACAGCTGGTCTGGGGCCTTGGAAGTTGGGCCTGTGACCCCCCCCACAGTGACCGAAAATTCAGGGCTGGGGGGAGGCTATCACACCCATTTTATAAGAGAGTCACAGCATGTCTGTCATTCCGTGCCCCGGTGCCGTCTGGATTCCTTCAGAACCACAGAGAATTATGAAGCCTGATTGGCTCCTTTGTTCTGCTCGGCCCTTTGTGGCTGGTGCCGGGAGACACGTCTGGGGAATCTTGCTCAGTAAGCAGATATAAAAGGATGAACCGGTGAAGGGTAATTGGAATGGTAAAGCAGCAGTCTGCACAGCATCAGAGTGAGATTATGAAAGCCCCGCGTTTCTTACATCACCACACCGCCACCAGCACACGTGTCTCCAGGCCCGGACGAAGCCACGAAGGAACAGGAGCTTCAGCCAGACACTCTGAGTGTGCGTGCATGCCTGTGTGTGTGCGTGTGTGTGTGTGTGTGTGTGTGTGTGTGTGTGTGTGTGTGTGTGTGCAGACTCGGTCATGGCCAGGATCGCTCAGAGGCTTGTGCACACTCTGTCTGTGATTGTGGTGTGCATGTGTACTTGACCTCTGACTCTGGGAGACGTACGCAGCCACATGGGAGAGACAGCAGCAGCGTGAGGACAGATTGTTATGTAATCTTACAGCCCGTATTACTGTGTCCTGCCGGATCATTTCCTACGGAGACGAACGACAGGAACAGAAGGAGGGAGGAACAGGAGGAAGCTGGGAAGGAGATTGTGATAGCTGGTGTCTTCACAAAGCCAAGAGTGTGTGTGTGTGTGTGTGAGTGTGTGTGAACAGTGAGTGTGTGTGTGTGTGTGTGTGTGTGTGTGTGCGCGTGTGTGTGTGTGTGTGTGTGAGTGTGTGTGAACAGTGAGTGTGTGTGTGTGTTGTGTGTGTGTGTTGTATGTGTGTGTGAGCGTGTGTGTGTGAGTGTGTGTGAACAGTGAGGGGTGTGTGTGTGTGTGTGTGTGTGTGTGTGTGTGTGTGTGTGTGTGTGTGTGTGTAAACAGAGATCGCAGTGAAAGGCTGTGGTGACAGCTGGACTGGAAGTGGATAATGACACATGAAAGGCCATCCACAGCAGGAAATGAAAGCTGTGTGGAGAGATGCTGATCTGCAGAGAGGATGGGAGATGCAGGGAACACTGTGAGAGGAGGAGTTTGGCTTCGCTTTGGGTGTGACTGACGGAGCTCGCGTTACAATGAGCTCACATGGTTAGATCATTAGCAGCCAGGCCTATCAAACAGCGGATTTTTGTTACTTAATTAATTGAAGGGAAAGACTGAGATGACGTTATAAAGCTCTGAGCTTTCCAAACTGTGCTGTTTTCCTTTTTTTAATGTAGCTCACAGAAGTTTCACTTTCCTGCTTCACAGAAGTTCTGAACAGAGGGTTTTGACTGTAGCCCCTCCCTTCTGTTCAGTGCAGATACCTGGGAGATGTAGTCTTTGGTCCTGTTATGATGGTCACTGAAAAATGAGAGCTTCATTTTTGCGTAAATACAGTATCAGCTGGCATGGTTTTTGTGCTGTAGAGTTGTGGTTTGTTAGTTTATCAGCTCAGAGAAAGGCACACATTTTGTAAAGGTGCAGTTCTGGGGAGCGAGCAGCAATTTGATGTCGAGAACCAGAGCTCCTCATTCACCTTAATGGCCTGAGAAAACACAACTGACCGTGAAGCTCTGGTGAAGCAGGGTATAGCCTTTCACTTCAGTCTGCATGTGAAACCACCCATGCTAAGCACCAGTAGCAAGGCTGTGCTGTGTATGCCTAACAATGGTACCACTGGCAGTGGTTTGAACATGCTAACTAAAGCAGCCAGCTGGCATTAGCATCTAACATAAGTGTGTCTAATGATCCAAAAACATGGCCTCAGAAGAGAGGCTGGGATGACTGAGTTTGTGTGTAAGCTGTGCATGGAAGGACCGTCACCATGATTATATAATTAGTTTACGGTAATGTTAGCAATCAAAGGTCACTCCTGATCTCACTGTTGATTATGGAGGAACCATAATACGATCTAGGCAAATTCATCCACAAGTTTCTAACCAGAAGGTCTAGGCCGTGTTCCAGACCCTCAACACAGCAGCCATTAGAGACAGCAGGACCTGCAAACACAGTAAACGCATGAGATGGAAAGCTTCATGCAGGCTCTCCGGAGGGGAGTTAGTCGAAAGTGTGCAGCTTAGCACCTTATGAAGTAATGGAAAACGGAGTACGAGAAGTTATGGAACCAATTAGGAGCCTCGGCCAACCGCTGCGTGTGTGGAAACCGGGCCCTCGCTCCACGCTCGCAGTTACACTTTTTCCCTGTGTAATCAAGTCCACTTGACTAGACCTATTCCAGAAGGATTTCTTTTTATGGATGTGCACTGTAATTATCTCAGCTCAGATGCAACATGTGGTTTCTGTTGCTCCTCTGTGCAGAAGAGCTCTCTGTCGCGCTGGCTTGCTGTGCAGAAAACGACTTGCCCTTCACCTTAGAAGAAGGGAGACTGAAATTAATTACAAGCTGAGACAGATCAGCAGATGCAATTGCCCCCATTGTGCTGCAAGGGTTTGATCATGCAGGGATAAACCCTCTCCCTCACTGCTTCAGTGTTGGGACTTCCCTCCTTTCTGTCTGCCTTCACATCTTTTTTTTGCTAAACCCATCCTTTTATTTATGTTCATCCCCCTTCTTTTGACTTCTTTTGTCTCCCCATCTCTTTTAGTTCCGCCCCCACACTCCCCATGTCACCCCCCCGTCTCCCTCTTCCTTCAGCTCTCCAAATTAATTCCAGAGGCTCATCTATTAATGATTAAACAGGATCTGAGCCCTTTCCGTGTCTGTCTGCTGGGTTCTGTTACCGAGGCGCTGTCTGAGTCTTGCGTGTGAACCAGACGGAGTGTTCCTGTGGGGTTTCAACGCTCATCAATGAGTGGGAGTGGGAGTCTGGAAGTGTGGATCTGCAATGAAATAAATTATATTCCTGCTTGTGTTGGTGCATGCATGTTTGTGTGTGCATGTGATTGTGTGTGTGTGTGTGTGTGCGCACACATTCGCATATGTGCATCTGTGTGCATGTGTCCTTATTCATGTTCAAACAAGAGGGATCAGGTTCTTATCTGTTTCAATTTCTTTCTTTTTTTCAACCTGGAAAAAAATCAAATTCCAGTTACAAAATCACTCAGGATGTCGTCTTTTGGCAGCTGAAATGTTTGATTGATTTTGGCTGGCATTGTCAAAAGCTTCCCTCTCTCCCTAAAAGGGGTTACTGCATTTGGGCACCACGAGTGACGCAGGCACACAGGAAATGCTTGTCCTGCTGCCACTTCCTCCCATGCTGGCTGAATCACGCCTGAGCCAGCCTTGCTACTTCCTGTGACCGTCGGCGGAGCGTTGGACTCTCAGGCCTGAAGCTGTCTGCCTGCAGGCCCGGAGTTCTGGGGAGGCTGTGCTGAGGCAGAGGATGAGAGAATAAGAGGCCCCACCCAAAGCCTTTCACTGGGGGGCTGTTTCAGTTCTTGGCTAATGCAAATTTGCTGTCTTCAGTGCGTGACGCATCAGTGCAACACATAGGAAATAATATCCTAATTTGATTTACTGCGCAATCTGTGTTTCATTAATAAATATGTCACAGTACGGCCACAGTAATTCATGGGCTCTTAATATCTGAGAGAGATCTATTCTATTTATAACATCCCAGTATATCCTCTCATAGTACTGTGTGGGTTCAAAACCCAGTCTGTCTGTTTGTCAGCTCCACCCTAATAGGAAGAGATGCAGGTGTGTATGTGAGGCAAGTGCAATGGAAGAGGAGAATGAAGAGAAAGGTGCGGATGTGGAGACAGAGTCTATGAGACCTGATATTTGTGTAGCTTTGTGCCGATCCAGGTGAGGTGGAATGTTTTAGATTCGTGATGAAAGCTTTGGGTGAATTCATGCACAGCAGGACTTCAAGTCAGTTTGCCCTTATCTGATTGGCCGAGGTTTCCTTTAAACCAGGTCAGTGAGTGCAGTATGAGAAAGCTGATTGGCTGGGCAGCGAGGGTAGTCTCCAGGGCTCTGCAGAGTGTGCCCTTGGCTGGGATTCCAAGGCGTGGGTAGGCATGGAGAATCGGCCAGCGTGGGCCAGTTGTGGCAGCCTGCCCTTGTGGTGGGGACGCTGGCAGCCATGCCCATAATCTGCCATATGATGCAGTTATAAGCCCGGGATCAGGGCGTGGATAGCAGCGGCAGCGGCATCGGCAGCGGAGGCCCAAGCTCTTCCCCTCGGCTCGTAATGGCACGGTGAGGGTGGCCATTAATGCAGCACGTGCTGGCTGTTTTTGCAGCCAGCGCTGTCATTTTCCCTCACAGACTCTCTCAATTACACACTGGGAGATAAAAGGAGTCCCCACAAAGCTCTCTTTCTGTGGGCCCGGCCTTGTCTGTTCATGTGTGTGTTTTTGGGGAGGGGCTGGAGGGTAGTCACGGAAACAACTGAAGTCACCTCGCAGTGTCCAGAGTCATGATCAGAGTCCTCACTCTGGATGTGTTTAACAAGGGTTGGGCCGATCACTTGCTGGGCATATAGGCACCTTGTACCTTTTCATAATCAATCAACACTTCATTGATTTATTGATTCATATGCTTTAGATCAAATTGACACCTAATTAGTGTAGTTAAAAATGTCCTACCGAATGGAGTCTGCGCTGACTGGCCCTCGTGGCTTCACACAGAAAACTGGATGATTCCATTTCCTGGGTCTTACTGAGAGTGTTTGATCTCAGTGTAATAGGTTTTCAGCTGCCTGGCTGACCTTTGACCCTGAGTGGTTTGTGACCCCTCTGCCCTGTCTCTCTCCCTCCCTCCAGGTGGCCATAAAGTCCATCCGTAAGGAGAAGATCAAAGACGAGCAGGACATGGTGCACATCCGGCGAGAGATCGAGATCATGTCCTCCCTGCGGCACCCCCACATCATCTCCATCTACGAAGGTCAGCCGCCCATCTTTCAGACGCCCTGCCCACTCCGCACGTATCATCACCCACGCTGCTCTGCATTTAAGGCGTGACAGGGCAGAAAAGCGATGTTGTGGCGTGAGGTCTGGGGAATGTGTCTGGGTAGAGCACATCTCAGTCTCTGTGTTGGTGTGGGTGGGGACTCCACAGATTCCACATCAGACGGGTTTCTCTCAGCCTCCTATTGGTCTCCCAGCCAAGCCGAGCATCTGCTGACACTTACAGCAGCACTGGTGGGAATCACACACTGAGAGGGGGAGACCTCACACTGCCCACCACTGAGAGACCTGACACTAAACATGGCTGAGAAACCTCACACTGCCCATGCCTGAGAGACCTCACACTGCCCATCCCTGAGAGACCTCACACTGGCCCTCACTGAGAGACCTCACACTGCCCATGCCTGAGAGACCTCACACTGCCCCTCACTGAGAGACCTCACACTGCCTCTCATTGAGAGACCTCACACTGCCCATCCCTGAGAGACCTCACACTGCCCCTCACTGAGAGACCTCACACTGCCTCTCACTGAGAGACCTCACACTGCCCATCCCTGAGAGACCTCACACTGCCCCTCACTGAGAGACCTCACACTGCCTATCACCATTAGGCAGATACACCCAGCACACAGTACAACACCAAAACTCACAGCATCTGGCACAATCGGCAAGAATGTGTGAGGCGGTCTCTGCAGCAATCGTAAATCCAGCTCGACACATTCTTTGACTGCGTTTTTATAACAGCGTGACTGTGCCCGTGCCATGGTTACGTCAAAGCCGCCGTGCTGGTACACTGCTGTGCGGACTGGCAGCTGAGGCTCACAGCGTGGCGTTTGCGTCCGAAGTCCACATCTCTCTTTCATTAACTCCGGTCGGCGTGTGAGGCGGGGACGTTAGCGCCTGATATCAGTCTTCCCTCACCCCATTCGCCCTGTTTTCAGGGTCCCATGGTTTCAGTGTTTATTGTTGTGGTTTGGAACCCCCCCAGAAAGCCCTGGAAACGTATAGACACAGATATGTGTATCCGGCAACACCCGACGCCGTCCTGAACTTCCTCTGCAGAGCAAAGCCGAAACAGATGTACGGTATATATTTGGTTCCCCTCTTGCTTTCTGCCATGATCAGCATGTTGTAAGCATTTAAATGCATCGCCTGTCATTTCTGATTCCCAGCCTTGTTATTCAAATCTGTAATCCTCGTTCCGTCAGTGGAAGTCCTTCCAGGACAGTCAGGGAAAGTGTTTTGCAAAGTGAATTGGCATTAGGACTCAGCTAGAATGAAAATAAAGGAGATACAAAAACATTGCAGTGTAGGCCTACAGGGACCACAACTGACAGCTTGCAACAACAAAGCAATGGCGCCCAGCAGGGAAGAACCGAAAAGTTTGTCCTTTACATGTGAGCTGTGGTAGAAGCTGCACCACAGGCTGGTAGAAATCCAGCTGTTTTTAATGCTTTTCAACAGCACCATCCCAGTCCCTGCCGGTGTGCAGCCCTTCTGACACAATGGCCATCATGGACACCATGGCCAGACTCCCCTGCCAATTACAGTGATCTGAGCCTGGAACAAAGGCGAGAGTGACAGACAGCCCGCACTCAGCCGACTGTGTGTAACGCGCGTTATGTAAGCCAGGTAATTACTCCAATGAGGAGTGAGGAGGGGGGCCGGGTCCAGGGGCCAGCGCTAATGAGCCGCCATGCTGAGCTCGTACCCGTGCTCCCCCCACCAGCCCCGAAACACGGGGAGGAGGCTCCAGGAGAACAGGTTGACCATCTGTCATGCCCCCTCACCATGAGAACCCCCGGCTTTCCCACTTGCTTCCCACTTGCTGCCATGGCAACACCCTCAGCAAGAAAAACAAGAGCTGGCTGCCATGGAGGGAGAGTCCCTACTGCATCACCATTGGTCAACAATGAGGATGAATTTTACCAGGTTAAGGCATCTGTCATTGCTGCACTGATCGGGAGACAGCAGGCTGAATCATATAAGGGAAGATACATTCATTAGATATGAAATACTGTACACCCAAACACCCTTACAATGAAGGGCAAACTGGAGGAGTTTATGAATGAATGCTGAGAGGACACAAAGGGTAGTGTGCACAGTGACAGAGACAGAGTCATGCTGGGAAGGCTTTGCATGGAGGGGGGCAAGGTGTCCAACCACAGTGACCAGGCTCTGCCACCCGTTACAGTTAGCCCCACCTACGCTTTACGTCTGAACGCCCGCATGGTAAAACTGAGAATGTCACATCCACAGGGACGTGGCTGGCGTTCTGGACTCGTAACCAAGGTTGTGTTCCCCCAGAGAGCTGGGTGGGGCACACATTCAGAGGAGACACTCATGCAGTAAACAGCTCCTTTCCACTGAAATCACTGACTCATTTCACAGGGTCACACAATTCTAATAAACCTCCAAAAAACAGCAGCATTGCTCTGTGGAAGGTATGTTCAGAAATGCCCTGTGATTTCGGCTTGTTGCAGTGCAGCAGGTCAGTGCTCACCCGGTCCCCCTTCTCTCCCGCAGTGTTCGAGAACAAAGACAAGATCGTCATCGTGATGGAGTACGCCAGCAAGGGCGAGCTGTACGACTACATCAGCGACCGCCGCAGGCTGAGCGAGAGGGAGACCCGCCGCTTCTTTCGGCAGATCGTCTCCGCGGTGCACTACTGTCACAAGGTGAGGCGGCGTGCGGGCGGGGCCGGGGGGCAGCGGGGGCCGGGGGCAGCGGGGGACGCCTGACAGCCGCGGTGTGGCTGTGTGAAAGCCCAACAGGGTGACGAGTGAGGCAGCGAGAGCCGCATCGATCTTGCCGGGTTAGAGTGCTGACAGGCTAAATGAACACAGGCCCTGTGATACAGCTCCCCACCATATCCGCCCAGCTGTGCGAAACATTGCACACTCGGCTAGCTGGAGTCTGTGTCACACAGCGCTTCAGTGAGAGGCTTTTCAGGTCAGTTTTGTGGATAATATAATGTGCTGCCCCGCTGTTGCCTGGTGTTTGATCTGCTGGCCCTGCAGAGACAGAGGGAGGCAGAGTAAGCGCAGGCTGTGAGCTGCAGACCCCTCCTTTAGCTCCCCCACCCCTGGCCCTCCTCCCTCTCTGCATAAGCACAGACCCCAAAGGGGAGAATGTCGGGTGGGCTTGCCCATTGTCTGCACAGCTGGAGAGAGGGGTGATGTCATCTCCCCAGCTGGGGGAAGCCAGTGATCCTGGCAACAGCCAATCAGGGCGAGGGGATGAGTCACCGTGGGCAACCGAGGGGAAGAGTGTGCAGTTTACAGAGTTCTGAGGAGACTGTGGGACTCCCCGCTTCATCTGCTGCAGTGGTGTCTGTGTGCACATGTGTGTCCGCCACAGCAAGCTATTAGAAACACATTGCGCTCGGCCACAGTCATAATCAAGTGTTTCAGTTCCAAGTCCAACATGACTGCATTTCCTATCCTGTGTCCCATATGTTGCAGACTGGCTTTTAAGAGTTGCTAATGACACAGTTGGTTTTTAATCCAGATGCGTTGTGAGAACACATTTTATTCTGGTTGACAATTAGAGATGCTGGGTTTATATGACACATATGTGGGTTTTGGCAAACCATTTCTGAGGACACCATAAAGACTGTGGACACAGAAAAAGAGGTAAACTTTGCAAAACGAGACACAGACTGTTAGACATCCGTTGCCTCATTACCAGAAGTATGCCTGTGGTGTTCTAAATATTACCAATGCGTGTGTTTTAGGAGACTGAGGCCTTCCACACTAGTGGGCAAATTTGTGCAGGGTTTAAGCATTTCACTGTAGTCAGTGGTGTTTTTTATAACTCCCCTGCTGTTGCCATGGGACTGCTTCCCTGCTGCTCCGTGCCCCAGCCTGGTGCTATTTCTGCTGTGACCTGCCAATTGCTACCCCACCAGGGCAGGAGTCTGTTCAGTCGCCTGGCAGGCTCACCCATGTACCTGCCTCTAAGCCACACAAGCTGCAGTGGCGGTGTGGAGGCACAATGCGACAATCACAGCGATCATAAACCAGCGGCTCGTTTGACGAACATCCACTTGGGAAGCATAAAAGTGGCTTATGTGCCCCAGTTGCCACTTTGTCGCCAGATGTTGGAGCACGCCGAGATAAAACTCTTTGTTCTCGTTCACAGAACGGGGTGGTGCACAGGGATTTGAAACTGGAAAACGTGCTACTGGATGAAAACTGTAACATTAAGGTAAGGGAGATACCTTGTGTCATTGTGGGTATGGCTTGGTCAGAACTGCAGCATGTGGCCTTTGCCAGTGCTGTAGCCTGCATCATGCCCTTCCCCTCCCAAGCCCTGGGGTCAGGGGGTCAGCTGTGTAGGAGTCTCTGTGTTATGGAGCAGGCAGCGGGGGGCTGTGCAGTGATAGGGGTGAGTAGGAGGCTGTGAGGGGGAGGTGTGACACAGAGCACAGTGCACTGGCCCCAGCACCAGCGTGTGCCGCAGCAGGGAGAGCACGTGCGAGTGAGCGCGTCGCAGAGTGTTATCAGCCGGGAGATAATGATTAACATGCCCGCAGAGGAACCCTCTCTCTGCGATTAGCGTGCCTCTTTTTACCTCTCTCTCCTCCTCTCCGCAGATTGCTGACTTTGGGCTTTCCAACCTCTACCACAAAGACAAGCTCCTGCAGACCTTCTGTGGCAGCCCGCTCTACGCGTCCCCAGAGATCGTCAACGGGAGGCCCTACCACGGCCCTGAGGTGCGGCGTGCAGCAAGCACATAGCCCTCATATCACAGAAATACGGGGACTGTTCCATCTCGGGACGTCTCTTCCTCTCTGATTTCTCTTCTGTGGTGATTATGCCAACAGTGGTCCCCTAGAGCAGTTTAACACTGTCTTCTAGGGGTACAAAGGTTCATCAGGAAACTAGCTTCAAAAGAGTGGCAACAATTTAAGCAACTTGAAAAGCTTTGTTGTCTGGGGCTGTGCTACAATAGAACTGTAATGGCATTGGAATGGGAAATGGGGGATTGAGAGCTAGACAGCTGAGCATTATTTATACTGCAAAATCACAAGTCATTCTTCGTCCGCCTTCGAATAACAATAGGAAGGAGTTATAAATGAGCGACTTCACTTTGAAAATAAGTCACTTTCTCATTTTTAGATCCGAGTCACACGGTCCACTTCAATTCATTTCCTATAATTTTCGGGGCAGTCCAAAAAAATAACACAGAGATTAAAATCAGCATTCCAAAACCCTGATGGGAGAGGCAACAAATTAGCACTAACACAGGGCATGAAAGGAAAACACAACAGCACAATAGCTGCTCCCCTGATTTCCTAATAAGCTGACAAATCGAGGAAGCCCTCTGTCCCGGAGGAAGTTCACACACTCTCAGCCCTTAGCCGATTTCCTGACCTCTGACACCCCGCTTGACCCGGCCAGCTTTCGAAGGAGGGTCCCGCCCAGACCCGGGCCAATCAGTGAGCGTCGGCGAGCCCTGGGCCCCGTCAGGGACAGGATATCACACTTCAGCCATCGCATCTCGTCTCATTAACTCCCAGCCAATTGGCCCGCATAACCGCCCTGCGGCTTCCTGAAAACTCCCCTGTGTAACGCTGACGGTCAGGGGGTGGGGAACTCCGGCCGAAAAGCACGGCCCCTCTGAAGGCCCCCCAGGTAGATGAGTCACAGGGGTTATCAACACCATCGCTGGCTTAATTGCAGCAATCAGCAGGGCTCGGGGGGTAATCTGTGGGAGTGGGAAGTCATTACTGCCTACTCATTAATACAGAATGACAACCATCCGAATGCAGACCATAGCCTTTCTGACATAACCTGCTGCGCTAGGTCAAATTACTAACCACTCATTAAACTGAAGGCCCGCTCCCTCCAACAGAAGAGTGAATATGTGTGGTGTGTCTTTAACGGATGCAGCTGTTTACCTGTAGTCTATGTGAAATACTGCAGGGAGGAGAGTGTAGAGCTGTGTGTGTGATTTGGAGTCACAGAGCCGTGTGTCCTCTGTAGAGACCAGGGTGTGCTGTGCCCACAGGTTGACAGCTGGGCGCTGGGAGTGCTGCTTTACACCCTGGTCTACGGGACCATGCCTTTTGATGGAGGAGACCACAAGAACCTCATCCGCCAGATCAGCAACGGGGAGTACCGAGAGCCCACCCAGTCATCAGGTACCCTCTCACTCCCCAAACCGAAGGTCCCCGAACCTCCTTTACCCCTCTCCCCTCTCTCTGTCTGCTCTGTTCGTCTCCCCCCGCAGCCCGATTCTCAGAGAACGCTGTAATTACTTAAACACTGTAATTACAGCCATAGCCCATGGAGAGTGTACCCTCCCTGCTCTCTCTGTCTAATTTGGCTGTATTCGCTCAGACTGGTTCAGTGTGGGCTCGGAGGCTCACCCCTCTCCCCCTCCCCCCCCACTCTCCGCAGACGCTCGGGGCCTGATCCGCTGGATGCTGATGGTGAACCCCGAGAGGCGTGCCACGGTGGAGGACATCGCCAACCACTGGTGGGTGAACTGGGGCTGGAAGAGCAGCGTGTGCGACTGCGAGTCCCAGCGGGACGCCGGCTCCCCCATGCTGGCCCGCCTCATCGACTGGCAGAACCGCAGCGACCCCAAGGCCGTCAAAGCGGCCCGCCCCGAGCCCGCGCCCCCCTTCGCCCGCCAGCGCCCCAAGAAGCCCAAGAAAGAGAACGATGCGGGAGCGACCCACGGAGGTGCGGAGGAGAAGCCGGGGCTGAAGAGGCCTAAGGGCATCCTGAAGACGCGGCCCTCCGGAGACCTGAGCCCCCACAGCCCGGGGGAGCAGGAGCCAGGGGCGGGCCTGCTCGTCCAGGAGGCCGACTCAGGGTCCAGCCCCGAGCGGGAGGAGGAGGAGCCGGCCTTAGCTGGGGGCTCGCCTCCTAAAATGGTTCCCACGCTCCCTAAGAAGGGCATCCTGAAGAACAACCAGCAACGGGAATCAGGGTACTACTCCTCCCCAGAGCGCAGCGAGTCCTCCGAGCTGCTAGGGGGTCCCACTCTGCTCTCTCGCGCCAGTTCACCACCAAAGAGAGCAGCGGGCAGGAAGGGCATCCTAAAGCGCAACGGGAAGTACTCTACCCACAACACTCTGCCGTCTGCATCTGTGCTGGGAGAGCCGGGCGTCTCCGGCGACTCCGGCCTCTCCCGCAGCCAAAGCCGGCCCTCCAGCATAGTGGCTGAGGACAGCGGCCTCTCCAGCACCTTCAGCGTGGCGGACTGGCCCCCCACTGCCCCCCGGCCCAACATCAGGGGCTGCGTCTCGGCCGAGAACCTGCTCCAGCTGGCCAATTTCAAGGGCCTCCAGGCGGCACCGCCCCTCCACAGGGGCAGGGTGAGCCGGGGCCGCCGGGGCTCCCCGGGGGACAACGGCAGCTTCTCCCTGCTGGGGGACCTGGATGACGTGACTCAGGTGTACCAGCAGGCCCTGGACATCAGCAGCAACCTGACCTAGAGGAGGAGAGAGTGGCGGCGGGGGGCGGGTGGAGAGATGCGTGAGAGAGTGTGTCACTGACGACCAGTGCCATGCTGGGATGCAGCAGGCAGGAGGCTACTGTCTCCAGCAGGGGAGGAAACCCACCACACACACACACACACACACACACACACACACACACACACATATATACACACGTGCACGCACCCGCACACACGCACCCGCACACACACACACACACACAAACACGCACACACAAACACACACACACACAAACACACACACACGCACACACAAACACACACACACACACACACACAAACACACACATATACACACGTGCACGCACCCGCACACACACAAACACAAACACACTCACCGCTCTGCCTCCTGGACATTCAAATGTGGGGCTTCAAACAGCCTGAGTGGAAATGTCTGATGTGCCATCCAGCCCCGCCCAGCCCCGCCCAGCCCCGCCCCCCTCACAGAGACGTTTGTGGTGTTTGAATGTTTACATGTTCAGTAGAAGGCAAATGAGAATCTACACACACACACAGAGCCGGCTGGAGGCTCCCAGAGTGGAGCCAGGCCGAGCACATGCAGGCACCTTACAACTCAACCAGAGCACATGTTACACCCCTGTCCTCCCAAAACAAGCAAATCAGGGTCTCGCTCCACACAACTGACAACAATGAGTCTTTATAATTATGTTGCATAGATGTAGTCATGCAAAACTGGTGTGCTCTGGCTGTACTGGAAGTCTTGAGCCCAGCGTCTCCAATCTCTTATGGAACTGACATATATGATTGTTATGTTACCCAGATAGCGGAACTCATATTTGATATATCGGAAATGCCTCATATGTAATACGTGAGGCAACATATATCACAATGACAACATATATCTCCTATATATAAAAGCATATGTATGGTTATAGAAATATGTATGCCCTCTATAGGAAGTGCCTTTTAAATCCATATAAAATTATGTATGTCATTTCCTGAAAGTGGAGAGAGATGCCAGGTTAACCCGCCGCCAAAGGTGCTGATTTGATTTGCAGTGAATGTTCAGAGACCCAGGACCTTAAAAACACAGGACCTGCCTTACAATGTCCAAACAATGTCAGTGAAGAGGATCATGGGAAGGTGATCCAGTCAGTGTCTCTGAGATTGCTGTATCAGAGTTAGCTTATGGTTAAGCCACAGGTGCAGAATTCACAGAAGAAAAGGAGAGTTAAGGCACTGAAATGCAAAAGCCTGCCAAGTCCTTGACCCCTGCATCCCAGTAAACACAACCAAAGGTTCAAAGCTCAAGCATCGTTAAATACTCTGATAAGCCAGGAATTTTGCTGGCAAAAACAATCCCTGTTTTCTCAGGAGGTGCTTTTGTCCACAGGTGTGGAGATACTTTGTTTTTTTTAACCCAGTTTTTTTTCGGTATTTTAATGACAGCTGAAAGCTTGGGGTGGATTTAGGTATCCAGTCAGAAGAGAAGGATTTCCAGTGACACTCAGGCTGCTGTCAGATCAAAGCTGTTCAGGTAGCTGTGTGCTCTTCAGCACAGCGATGACCTGTCCAAACCCAGCAGTAAAGGTGGAAGGCAATCCTGTATTTCAGATCTTGTCATTGCATTGCAGAGAAAATCGTAGATTCTTTAGAATAGCTCAGACCTAAATGTAAGGCCATGTAGAAACTGAGTGTGCCTGTCATTTCTGCTTCTTTGTCATGTATGGTAGTCATAAAGCATTAGTGCATAGAGGAGATGATTTCCTGTAGAAGATAAGAGGGAGAGAGTAGAGGTGTCTAATGAGGCGGGTGTAGGGTTAGAGATGTAAACTAGCTGGTAGATATAGTGAGCAGATAGAGACTTTTTGATTGGAGAGAGAGGGATGAGGTGGGTGCCACTTTGACCCTCCCTCTCCAGTAAAAGGTTAGAGGGGAAGCTCAGGTGAGCTGAGTAGCAAGGAACAGTAATGTAGAGTTGAAGTAGTGAGATGGTAGGTGTTAGAAAATGAGCAGAGAGACTAAGGGAAGTTGAGAAACCAAAGAGGGAGCGCAGCTTTAAGTTGGAGAGCAAAGCAGCTGGAAAAAAAAAAAAAACGATGAAGTCAGAGCAGCCCTGAGATCTGTGTCAGGGTCATTTGTTATTCAAAAAGGGACAACCACAATTGAGTGATTGTATTCTGTGCTAAACACACCAAAGAGCCTGACACGCAAGATCGTACCACTCAGGTTTGTCTCCTAGAAGAGGGCGAGATCTGCTGTACAGTTAAAGCCGTTGAGGACTTTAGATATGAATGTCTGTTCTGGATGTGTTCACTTCTCCAAGTGACAGTGACAGAATGGTCAAGGGGTGGGCATGAAGACCTAGTGACTTGGCCTCAGCAACAGTCAATGGAGCACACTCCGTACACACCACCTCAAACCACAGCAGTCAGCCCTGGTGTAGAGAAACACACAGTGCGCACTGCAGAGAGCACTAGAGGGACGTGGCATGAGCACAGCAGTATATAGCCTGTGCAGGACGGTCAGGGTGTAACCTGTAATGTCACACTGGGAACGCAGCCTACATATATAAGAACAGGGCTCACTGAATGTCGGTGGCTTAAACGGTCCAGCCTATTTCTGTTGACTATCAACAGCGTGCCAAAGTGGAAATGCCACGTATGCAAGCAGGCCGCCCGCAGAAACAAATCAATGTCCATGCTGAATGTTTTTAAAGGTCAGCGTGTTTAACAAGGTCCTGGGTATGAAAAGCAAAAAAAAAAACAGACCCGTTGTGTATTGTAGTCAGTTTTGTATTGGTAACTGGATTTACAGTGATGAAATTATACTATGTTAGTATTTTGTTTTACTATGCTTCTGTTTTTGATTCTCCAAAATATAGAAACGTTATTGTTGCTTTTGTTTTATGGCAGAAACCATGTTTGTCTCTGGTTTGGCTGTCAGCGGAGACCCCTCTGAATCTCAGTGAAATGTAGACCTTTGCATGTATGAGGACAGGTTGTGGTACAATTGGCCAGTCCCTGGCTAAAGAGAGTGGCTCCATGAGGCTTCATGGCTCTAACAGAAGCCACACAACATGAGCAGAATATCTGTGAAAGCTGTCCCTTTTTCAGGTCAGTCTGAGAGTACGACCCCAATGAGAACTGAGACTCACTTTAACTCATTACTGTAGGCCAAAGCCCAATGGTGTAACACACAAACACTTGAACAGTGCTACTGTGATCTTACATCACTGAAGCTGTCCTCATTTCAGCACTGGATCCTGATAAGAAATACTGCATTTCATAGCCACAGCAAACGCCAGAGTCTGACGCAGCGCGTCTGTGGTTTGAACAAAGAGCTGCAGTCCTTTTTCAGCCAACGCAGAGTCAACTGAACCTATAACCTATGGCATGGGGTCTAAACAGACGGAACGAATCAGACACGAAATCGGTTTCTGCCAAACTGGAAATGACTGGTGCATACTCGTTAGTTAGGAGGAAGTTCAGTAATAGGAAAACTTGACTGGATGTTTTTATGATAATGATATAAAAGTATTATGTTATTTAAGTATTCTCTTTTTGTTACAGTTCATTACTTTTGTCATTACCATTGATTATCATTTTGGTATCAATTTGTAAACCTAGACTGCTGAGGTGGTAAAAGTTTAGTGCCTTTGCTATCATTATGATCATGTTTAATTGTTATAATGATAATTATCATTGTTTTTTATATTTCTATTTATTGGTGGTAAAGCCATTTTATTTGATGTACTGCTACTCTCTATGTTATGAATTGTGACTGGTTTTAGGTAACAGATACCATGGAGTTGTCAGAAAAGCAAACTGCAGAAAATTGCAATTACAGTAGAGCATGTTAGTCATGCTGTATTTTAATAGTGATGTCAGTGGTCAACAATGGCTCAGCAGCCATTCTCTGGCCTGGGTCCTTCACTGGGGAAGATAGTTTTGGAGGAGGTGTGTGAGAGGCCTCTCTCCCCTCTGTCTTTCCACTTCAACAATGCCACCGCCGTACTCTGATAAAAATAAAAGAATCATTTTGAAGCATCTGGGTCTTCAGTGCATTCTTCCGCACGCTGCACACGCTTTATGCTCCGCTTTATGCTTCGCTGTGTGAACCTTTGCTTTGTACGGCCAAAGCTAAGGTGCTGCGTACGCGCATACCCCACACAGAGCGGTGACACCTCTTTTGCATGTGAGAGAATGGGGAAGCAGCATGAAGGCTTTCATTAATGTTTTGTTAATGTTTCACGCTGCAGATATGTGCTCCCGGTGCGGGTTTCCTGGAAGGAGAGCCGGTACAGAGTCCAGGCAGAAAGAGGTGGCAGAGAGTAGGCTGTAGGGGACATGGCTGCCGCTCTTTTAATTGGATCCCCACTCTGGCAGCTACCCTGGCAGGGGACAGCTGGAGGCCGCACAGGTCCGGGGCCGGGAGGCCAGAGGCCAGGGAAGAGTTTCTGGCTCCTGCTTCGTCTGGCTCCTGGAGCAGAGAGCATCCATGGGAGGAGAACCTCTCTAATGTGTTTCTATTTCTCTCTCTCTGCTAATGCCGATCCCTCTCCTTCCACCCGCACACAGTGAGCAGCTGCGCCAGCCACTCAGATGCGGATCAACTGGCAAACCACAACAAGAGCTGCAGCTAATGAAGGGAGCTGGCAGGGTGAAGAAACAGGGCAGCATGTCTCTAACACTGCAAATTAAATCACAGTGTTGGTGCTGGTTTGCCTCTCTGTTTGATTGGGTATGTGCTGCTACAATGTGTAGAATACATGAAATATAATGCATTGCTGTAAGCACATTGCTGTTATTGATTTGATCTGTCTCTCAAAGGATTTCTCGTTCCTCACAAAATCCAGCTCAATTTTAACCTTAGAATAAAAAAGCAGCTTCTCCCCCATCAGACCTTACTCCTCAGGGCTCACTGTCAGACAGTTCTCAGACGGCTAAGAAACATGGAGATCAATATGCTGGGGAGATTTGAGCACTACTACAAAAGCAATTTCTCCATTCTCCAAAGAGCGCATAAAGAGGTACAAAAAATGACAAATAGGAATATAAACTTGAGTAAGAAATGCTCTTAACTTTGTGATTTTGTGTTATATAGGACATGGAGCCGAGGACACAGTCGGGCTTGAATGCTGGGTATTGGGTTCAATTCTGCAAATGGAGCGAAACTAAATAATGAATAAATAAGTCATAAAATGGGCCCAGTCAGTAATTTCTTGCAAGTTTGGCTGGAGTGGCAGGCAGGATATTCCACTTTGAGGGTTGGGAGGGAAGCGAAAACCAAGCAGCCCTTTCATAGCAGGAAAAACAAATATTAAATGTGAGCAGAAACGGCGCAGTGCAGCGGGGTGTGTGTTTGAGATAGCCGGCGCAGATTGTTTTAAAAAGGGTCGTTAAAACCATGCTGGATCCGCGGGTGACGGGCCGAGATTTCAACAGAGGTCTTTTCTTCTGCGCTGCTGTGATAACATTGTGAATGAGCGCGGCGCGAGCCCCCTCCTCGCTCAGCTCTCCTGTCCAGAGCTCTATTTTTAGCGCCAGTGCTGCTATTCTGGAATTCGGTGCTGACTGGCTGCTGCTGGATGTCTGGATCACGGTACTCGCAGGAATGTCTGGACTGCGCTCAAACCACTACAGAGCCGGAGCGCGCAGGCTGCCAGCCCAAGGCTCTGATTACAGGCGCTCGCTTCTAAAAGAGAGCAAAAAGGCGAGGGGCAGGGGGGAGGAAGGGAAAGTGCATATGTGTCTGGTTTTTCCTGCCGAACGTGTGTGAGATTGCGTCCGAGTGTCTCTACGTGTGTGTGGTCCGCGTAAAGAAAATAAACAGCACTAATGGGGAGTGTTTTCTTTCCCTGGACCAGCTTTTCAGTTTCAAGGGAAACTGTTTGTGGTGGAAGCAGCAACATCCAGCCCACCTGTTCATAATTGTGGAGATCCGCTCGTGTGTGGTGTTTAAGAGACATACCACACTCCAGTAAACTAAATCGATGGTGTAGGTCCGTTTTGCCTGCTGTTGACTTTTAATGCGGTCCCACACAAGGTTGGAAATCAGATGCAGGGCCGTGTGGACTCTTGCATGGGTTTGGGAGAGCATTAGTGGGTTACTGTAGAGGATGGAGCATGCTCAGATTTTTATCCATAAATTGCATGTGGCTTTCTCTCTCGTCTTTTGCGGGGTGCAGCCCTCATCTTTCGACGGATGGCGCAATGCCCTGCATCAATGCGTTACGCAGTCGTCACAATCGGCCAACTAGTGGACGCAGTGTCGCGCGACGGCCCGCTAGGAAAAAATTCAAAATTTGACTTCTCTCGCGCAGCGCCCTAGCGTGCAGCGCTGGGTGACAGTTGGAGTGACGGTTAGTTTTACACTCTTTTTGACAATTTTTTTTGTCATGGTAAAATTACTTAAATATCATTACATGATACAATTACATAATTGATAAGGATGTCCGTGTTATTGCAATATAATATAATTAATATGTGAATTTAGTTAGCAAATGAATTGTTAAACTAAAGGCCATACTTAGCTGGCTAGCTAATATTGTCTTGTTGCGTCCAGCCTGCTTGCTCGTTGGCTAACGTCTATCAGTACAAAAAAACCTTAGAACTGGAGCAAGCCAACGCTAGTTTGTTATTGTAGCGTATAAAATAACATTTTTTAGCGTTTTAAATAACAGTAAATGTTTAAATATGTAATTACCTTCTGCAATCTTTTGGCCATGACATGCGGCTCTTTAAACAATCGAATAGCGTAATAACATCCTTAAATATTAGCAGTCCGACGTTATACTGTTACCTGACAGCTGTATTTCAGCGTAAAGCTTTCATTTTATTTGTTGAGCGAAGTTGCCCAAATATTTTACGCACTGAGTGCAAAAGCCTTCCGCACGAATGAGGCCATTTGCATTGTGTCTTCAGTTCTGTTTTCCATGTTTTCTTTTGGATGTAAAAGACTGAAATGCTTAATGCAGTGGTATACCATGAAGTCTTTTGTTGTTCAAATGTGCATTATGTTTGTATCAAGTAGGCTAGAACGTATATTATTCTCATCTTTTAAGAGATATTTCTGATTTTACAGAGCTTTTGAAAGTAATAGGGACAGCAAGGTGGACAGTGAAAGGGAGAGAGAGTGGTTAAGCCACAGAGAAGAGGAGGTAAGAGACCCGTTTAAGAGATCAGGGAAAAATACATTTGAAAATTCAAAGTAATAAAACAGATTTCAGGTGGCCCTAAGGCCATATGTTTAAGAACCTGAAGAGTCAGAAATCCCCCGTTTGCAAGAAAAAGCTGTATTGTCAATGGAATGAGTGATAGGGGACTGTCCATTGCCTGCAGACTGCAGGGAATAAGCAAGCCAAAGTGTGCCTCAAAGCTGTGTCTGCTTCGGGTTCATTATAGGAAACTGATGAACCGTGACATTTCCTCAGTAAAGTTTTAAAACCATATGCAGTAACAGCTAATTGTAACAGCTAACTCAGAAATAAGTGCAGGGCGGTCATTCGGGTGCATGCGGCCGTTTGGAGGTGATACGGGGTGATATGTGAACCAGTGCTGTGGAGCACCAGGGAGGAAGCCTTGCAGACGTTGTGGCCGTTTCCCTGGCCAGTCGTGTAATTAAAAGCTCCCTCAGTCTGTTCCCTCCCCAGGGAGTGAATGCGTTCTGGGGAAGAGTTTGGCCGGAGCTCAGAGATGTGCGGTGTACAGCTTTGGGACTGTTTCCCATCCACAGAGTTTAGGAGTGCTGGTTTTAGCCCATCCTTCAATTTAGTTTTGTTTCGGATCCCTTTTTTTTCCCTTCGCTCTAAGTACAAATGCAGCAAAATCTGCTCAATGCATCCTCCAGCTGGCATGCCTTCCTCTGGTTTCCACTTGTGTCTGCCTTGCCTTTTTCTGGGTCAGTGTTTCTGTGATTAAATATCACTTTTTCCTTTCTTTCCATTCCCTTTTCCTCTGACGTTCCCTTTTTTTCACATAAAATTAAATGTCACAAAGCAGGGGGAAAAAAGCATTCTTTGTAGTCATTCAATAAAAGTATGTGGTCATTGATTGATTCTGGGTCCACGGGATTGTTATTCATGGAAAATCACGGGCAGCAGAGCTGTCGGTGATGTGCAAGCGCAGACATTCTGTTGCACCATTGCACAAGCCCTTTGAGTTCACAGTACATGCGGTATCTCTAACTCCATCCATCACCTGCATTGTCTTGCATGTCGAAATGCTCACACAGTTCAGATGTAGTGCAGTACTGTACGTACTGTAGAATGTACTGTACTCTGTGGCCCCTCCCACCACCTTTGCCCTGCCTCTGTCTCTCACTGCCATTTCAGCGCCTCTTGGCACCATCCACTGGAGCCCAGGGCCACGAGCTGCATGTGTGCACAGTGACTGCAGTGTGAATTGGTGTCCAGGGGTGAGGACGCAGGGAGCAGGGAGCCCCCCCACCCCCCCGCACACACTCTTTCTCCTCCTTCCTTCTTCCTCAGGGCTTTCCCTGGGTCTTGAGATGAATTTGGGGTTTAATGGTGGCTGGATGGGGGATGGGGGGCTTCTGGTGAGCATCGACTGGGCTGTTCCCCATTTGAAAATTCTTAAGACTTGTGATTACTGAGAGAGTATGTATGGTTGGGGCAGGGGTGCATGGACCAGGGAGATTAGAAGTCTTTATCAGCTGTACTTCTTGAGCAGTGAAAAACCTGGACAGAAACAGGATGAGAGTTGGGAGCAAAGCAGTTGGGGTGGTCCTCATGTGCAAGATGTAAACAGTGGGAGCATTTTTGTTGCTTAATGTCTACTGTTCCGCTACAGTCATCAAAGGCAGTGAAGCCCTCATAAAACAGGGCGAAACACATTGTAATGAAGTGTTAACTACTGTGGTAATCTCCCCCCTCAAAACCCCCACCCCCACCCCCTGCTAGTACTTTGCGCTGCGGTGTTTGCACGACAGCGTGTTTGCGAGAGAATAAGGGTGACATCACATTCCGCTATCTAGATGAAATGGCCCGAGCAGATCTCTGTGAACAAAGAAAGTCTGAGGCTTATTAGTCACTCTTTATGGGATGGGGGATTAAACCTGTGCTAAAAAAAGAATTCATGTATTTATTCATTTGTGACGAATAGGAGACACCCTTGCAGACAGATATCCAGTTTCCTTTGGCCTCAAGATGGGGGGGAGAGCAGCCTGTTGTTGGTGAACAGTTTCAGACAATAGGGGCCATTCAACAACTTGTGACAAGCACTGTTTTAAACACACTGGAGATGACAGCCCTTACTGAATGGTGCTTCACTTTGGCTGCAGATAATATCTTAATGAGCTGCTGCAGTTTGTGGAGAGTCATTTTTTTATGTCAACAGGTAAGTTATCCCCAAACTATTTCCTTTTATGACTGATGACCATCTGGACCTTTTTTTTTTTTTTTTTGCCGTTCTCCGAGGCAGCACTGAAACATTGCAAGAAAACAAATGAAAAGATATTCCTTTGAAAATGGATCCTTCCCACAAGCCCCCTCCCAACTCTCCCCTCTGTCTCTGACCCCCTCCCTTCTCTTGGGCGGGCTGATGAAAGACTATACTTCTCCCCATCGCACGCAACGCTCCAGACCTGTCCCGGGAAGGGAGGGCGAGAGTGAAAATGAAAGGGGGATTTGGGGAGAGGGGTGGAGGGGGGCAGGGAAAGTGTCACTGGAAGGGAAGGTCCTGGGGGGGGCAGGAGGCAGAATTAAAAAGGGGGAAAAGGGGGAGAGAAAAGAGGCGAGAGAGCTAAAGGCAGAAGAGGAAAAAGGAGGGATGGGTCTTTCATCTTTATTCTGGACAGATGAACAATATCATAGGCTTCAAACAATTGAAGTGCCTGGGGGGAGAGTGGGTATGGAAAGGAAGTGTCTTTCAGCATGAAGGGTGTGTTGGGAAGAAGAGAAGGGTTCATGGTCAAGTGGAAGTTCAGCCCAGAAGTCTCACCTAGAATCAAGGCTTGGGCTAAATGTTTCACCTAAGAGTCTGTGAAAGCTTAATTTACACCAAAAATCCTCACAAAATAGAATGATAAAATCATAACTGTCCACTTTTAGACTTGCTAAATGTGGAGTTTATGAGAAGGGTTAATGTTTAAGTGGAAATGACTAAAATTCCTCAGATTATACAGAACTGCAAAAATGGTAGCACAAACTGTTTGAGGTCCTTAAACTAATAACCAAGAATGTTAGAACTGATGTACAAATAAACTTCATGCCCAGTCTTCCTTTGGCAAATGCTCTTTACAAAACAGAAGTGCCACAGGAATGAGAACATTGGTCATATAGGAAATTTTAGGCTCATTGCAGTGTTCAGTAAGGGTAACAATGGCGGACATTCCTAATCGTTGACATCATTGTGCGAATACTAAAACAACCATTCAAACATCCTTACAGATCAGATGTATGCTTTCAAAGGCCACCGTTGGGGAAACCCAACCTCGGTCTCGGGGCTCAGCAGCAGATCTGAGGGGTGGAAATCCCATACCTCTGCTAAAGAAACCTGTGGACCTGTGAGCGCTGACCTCACATGTCAAGCCCACTGGTCAGCTAGACTAGCAGTTGCCTTAGCATTCCTTACATTCTGCACCCAGGCAGTTGGTCACCCCGGCCACACACGGTCATTCATCCTCTGGCGCTGTTGGAGTCACAGTGGAACAAAGGGTTCAAAGCCACATTTTTAACCAGGGTTCAAAGGATGGAATAGGTTTTTTAAAATCCACTGATGCAGTTAGATTTTAGGATGCCTAAAGGCTCCTGGCCTGAGATTGCAAGGGTCATTTCTCTGTCTGCGCTCCTCACCTTGATTGTATTTTACTATTTGCCCCCCATTTCCAATACTCGGTCCCCTTTTGCATATCTCTATTCCCTCACTGCTCTTACTGAGCACAAATATGGATTACGGCTGGTAACTCGCAGCCATAGAATGCGTGGGTCAAATCCCATGGACATAATTTCTCTTCACTTTGGTTTGGCTACTTTTTGAGCGTTATAAATGAATAAATCAGTTTTACAAGTAGGTTTCATAGCTTGCATGTGTGTGCAGTAAATGTTGTTTGTTCTGTGCAGTAAAATCAAAATACTAGCAGTTGCTTTGGTTTGATTGTTTCGATCTGAGGCTTGACCGATTATTTTTCCTGTGCATCTCCTCCTGTGGAGTTGGGTTCTTTACTCTGTAGGTGATCATGCTGAACCTCACACACAGATAGCTTGAAGGTTAAGCTCTTAGTCCATTAAGATACTTGAAACTGCTGAGAGCTGTAGTCGTTTTCTGTTGAATACCAGGATGGAATCTCTAAACAGAAAGAACAATGTCTGAGTTGACATCTATCACTAGGCATTAAGTAGTTTTCCACATCTTTGGAGTTAAAGGGATTTTCCTTGGTAATTTCAGCCTTTAACTCACCCGCCCATGGTCTTCACTTTCGGGCAAGCCCTGTTTGTGTAAAGTGGTCATTTCCTGTTGTCATTGGAAGAGCAAAGTTGAAAGCCACTGACCCATATAAAACTCATTCGTGTTGACTCCCTCGTTTCTGACCTCTGAATGATAGTGCTCAAACACAAAAGGGACGAGTGCTTCACAGGTTCCCACTAAAACAGCTCAGCCATAGTGCTGTGAAAAGGAGGGATCAGTGGAGTTGCAGCAGAACTGTGCATAAGGCAGGAGGAGCTGTGGCTGGTATTTTGGGGGAGCACAGATGAGTGGTTATCTTTCAGTGTGCATGAACAATCCCTCTTCTAAGAAGCTGCCTCCCACCACTCTCTCTCAAAACAACCGTGCAAGTGCAGAAACATTAGGCTGACTGACCGAATGTAGATTTATCTGAATGTCATCGCTTTGGAATGTGTTATTTTTACAGCCACTATTTTTACCTACTAATTTTTACCGTTAGTATTTTTAGGCTGGAAAAGTTATGCCTGGGCTTTGTAGCGTGAAGGACTTATCTATAAAATTGTTGTTAAAAATATTCCTAATGACACTGGATACATTTAAGATGGGTGTTGGGTAACTACCTCTGAAAGACAAAGAGGCCTGTTGAGCCCAAAATAAACAGGAGCTAAAATTTATGTCTTATCTGAGCCCTGAACTCTGCATCGTAATGCACCATTATCCAATGAGCCTTATCTGCTGTTTCCTGTCATGTGACCCTTTGACATGCAGATAGTCTGTTCTGCTGATGTAGCTTTTACTGCATAACCAGACAGAACCTGAAGGAGAACATCATGCAGAGAGGGTACAAGTAGAGAATAAAGTTATTATACGAGTGCATGAAAAAGTAATAAGGATGAAGGCTTCAGGCTGACTCACTGCCATTGCCGGTACCCAGCTATTCCTGCCCCGCCCCTGTAGGTCTGAATGCCCACCATCAGTATGAATGCGTGCTGGGACGAGCCTGGCAGACTCAGTCATGAGCGATCTGTCGGCACCAGGAGAGGCAGCACTGGCAGCAGTCTAATCTCAGACCCGGGACCTCTCACCCACACAGGCGCTGACAGACAGCCCTCAGGGGTCAGAGCTGCTCGTGAGTGTCACACAGGACTGCTGTGTTCAGCAGCAAGGGAAGCGTGCAGACAGCCTCCTGTTCAGGCCTGTTTATGCACGGCCCACCAACTGCAGCCAAAACTTCCACTCCAGGAGGAAGCTGATGCTTACATCCTATTATAATATCTTTTCCATATTTGTTTTGCTTTTACACTTTGTGCTTTATGCGTGTGATTCATTAGTCTGCATGCAAAACATGCCAAAGCTATTGATATCTTACAGCATCTGTTTCTTTCTTTGTTTCCTTCACAAAAGTAGGCAGTAACTCCTGCTGATTTTAAGATAAATACAATACACTCCTATACAGCATAGATTTCTCTGTATTGATTTGTCAAGAAACTGTACTTTTTGATTCATAAGAATTTTTTGCAATCTATTAATGCTTAGTGGAATTTTGGAAGCGAATGAGCCACTGTTGCTAGGTGATCACCTAGCCAACCAGGAAACTTTGAAAATCGTGCCAGGTGTTTCTTTTAGAATGAGATCACTAGTTTATGGCTGACCAAAGCTGCTTTCATTATGTACATTGAAATGTAGTGTGTTCCACTGGATGCTGCATCTACCGAATGTTTATAGTAACAGTAATATAGTTTCTAATGCTGAACAACAAAAAATAAAACTGAACCAGTGTAAGAGCTATATTAGTTTGATTAAAACAATATTTTAAAAAGATTGTGGTAAACTAACTGTCATGTCTAAAATGTCTCAGTGAATACTTTTTTCAGTCATTTTAGTGGCTGTGGAAGTTACCAAAGTAACACTTGCTGTGAACCTTAGTTATTTACACATTTGATCCTGAGACCAGTGTTGATTCCCCAGTCAATACTTTTTCAAAAGCTTCTGTGTCCTTCAGTGGTGTGATGCCCAAAACTGGACACTGTGCTTAAAATATTGTCTACTGAAAGCATTACGATAAGAGCATAACAATAAGTCTCCTTGCGCACAGAAACAATTATTTTAAAACAAACTTTAAAAACAGTAGAATTTTGGATCCACTTAATTTGATATGAAGAAATGAGAGATGTGTGCCTGTTTACAGCAGGTGAACATTCTCACTATGTTTTGCTTTGTCTGTACATCTCCTGGGAAGAAAAAAAATCAAGACTAGACATTAGAGTCTGGGAGCCATTAAACGCTCTCTCAAAACAAATAAATCACAATGTCCTCTGTGCTATCAGCAAGTACATTTCATTAGCCATTGTGGTATTAGTGGCAGTAAGTAGTTTATGAATGTCTCTGCAGTAGTGTGTGTTTGTGTGTGATTTTGCAATACCTAGGCCCCTAGGTATTTCACTACCTAGTTATGTTTAGCAAACGTATTTGACATGACTGTTTTACATGATTACAAAGCAGTGCGTTTGGAGTGTGAGAGAAGGCCTATGTAGATATGAGAACTGAACAAGAGTCTTATTTCATAGACATCCTCCCTCCTGTGGCTTTGAGGGGCTAACAGACTGAGATCCATGTAACACACACATAATGTGTGGTCACACATAATTAGGGTCAATGATCACCCTAGTCAATGGAGTATACTCACTGAGCACACTGACTCGAAAACCGTGGTTGAACTTCAGTTGATCTTTTGATGCCTTTTGTCGGATTCCAGGCTCTGTATACAGGGCAGGAAGTGGTACCATGTAATTGTATGTGCATGACTCCTTGAGCGAGTCTCGCTGATGTGGGTTTAGTGTGGGTGCTGTGCAGACCTTTTATGGATCTATCATGTGGTAGGGATGTATTTCTCTGATCATCCCCATCCATATTCACAAAATGTAAGCCAAGAATTAAGAGACTTTTGGAAGGCTTAGCAAACAGCTGCAGCAGGGGTTCGGTAGTGATTTTCTTTCATTTTATTCCAGAGAGAGAAGGTGCTTCACGCATCAGAGAGACAGTGGTGGAATGAAATTTTCAGTCAGGTAAGTATGCTCTTGAACAGAATGAGGTGATAATTCTCACAGCTAACGTCAGAATTGTATGACACTGCAGAATTCATGAACTGGTGGGAATGTGTCTTTGAATTGTTTTAAAAAGGACATAGTGTAGTACAAGCAAATGTCCCCACAAGAAATATGAGTACAAACTCCTGAGTAAAATGTATATGCAAAACTTGTCCAGCTAAGTACAACCGGACACACATATACTAAGCCACATCGGAGCACTTGACAGACACATTTCTCAAATGGGACCGTGGCTGATAATAAGGAAAGACATAGGGGGGTAAGAGTAAGTAGACTGTGCTTACTGTCGAGAGGCTGGGGTTCTTCAAACTAGAAGCTGCGCAACAAAACACAAAGAAAACATCGGATGGTTACCATGGCAATAATATAGCTTGTTTTTTTGTTTTCACTGTCGAATAATTCCAGTGCCTCTGTAAAAAGGCTGAAAGAGATGCAATACGGGTCAAATAGCAGAGCTTTCAGCTGAGTACTTTTACAGCATGTGTATAAATGCGTGTACTCTAACCGGCGTGCATAAACTTGTGGCCCCCAGCGGCCGTTTTTGCGGTTCCTGCATTTTCTAAATCTACCACAATCACAGTGCCAGTCACACAACCCCTTTGAGTCATGATACCACAAAAACAGAGAAACAGCACTTCAGACAGGCGAAAAAAGCAAAGGAATGCATTTTTATTGGCCTGGCGTGCCCATACCGGCAGTGGAAATGAGGCGTACAGTGTGTCAGGTGAGAATTACAGCTTTATGTTATGGGTGTGAGCATGTGCCCTGGAGAAGGTACTGCTCTTGAGTCTGTTCACTACTGCCTAAGCGTTTTTTAATCACTTCTGAATATCTGTGTAGGGTAGTAATCAGGTTATCCAGCTGTAATCTGTAATGCACCCCTACAGTTTCTTTTAATTAGATCTCCAGACACTTTGGTTTCTTAAGTGGCTGTGATGTTATTTTTTATAGGTATGATTGAACCTAGCATTAAGCTGACAAACGTATTTCATGAGAAGCAATCCCAAATTGCACCATCTCGGGTTTAATGTAGATGGAAAAATGAATAATGAATTCACTGCTTGAACGAACTGCACAAAGAAATGAAATAATGTGTTTAAAAAATGTAGCCATATGGAACTGGTGTTTCCCACAAATGGGACTTTTTAAAATGCTAAGCACTGGTCCTGAGAAGACCTGTGGCCCTGCATCCTCCCACCTCTCTTTCTCATGTGGTCAGATCATCAGGTCAGCATTCTGCAGGGCGTGTGAAGGGGTTTATCCTGCAGTATTCTTCTGTCTGCTCTCTTGGTTCCACTCATTCGCTCTTTATTGCACGGAGGTTTGGCGGTGCCTCATTGCCGGGCCCTTCCTGCGCCGGTGACCTGTGAGAGAGATGCTGGCAGGGCGCTGCCAGAACACCCCCCCAGCTCCTCTCTGCCGCTGACAGACCGGGTCCAGTTGGAGTGGGCGGGGGGTGTGGAGCCACCTGCTCAGCTGACCCCTGTGTGCGCGTCCGTGGAGCAGGCGTAGCGGGTTCACTGCGGGGTCAGCGCTGCAGAGGAAGGTCACACATCTGCGCTGGGGAGGGCTGCTCGGGATTGGGACTAATTACACGCCGCCTCTCCGCTCGGCCATGCTGAAGCACTTTGGGCCGGCAGCATGTGAGTGCAGGCTGGGTCCATCCGCCGCTCTCATCCCCTTGTTGTGGTTTGGTTTAACTGCGTGGAAGTCCTGAGGGATCTCCGCAGGGTTTGTATCTTGCTGCACGGCTTGATCCCATGCCAGTGGATCTGGCCTGTACGCAATGGTTCTGCGATGCTCAGAACAATATGCCAACACGTTGATGCGATTGCAGGATTAAGGCTTACAACAAGTCTCTGTGCAAATGGTGGCGGCACTGTAGGACTTGTGAAAATTGGGTTAGTTTGTCTAACCTGCTCACTTAATTACGTCTTGAGTTCAAAGCCAAGCTCAATAGCTAGTAAGCACCAACAAACTCTGGATTAAGAGACCACTGGAAAATAAATTGGAAAATGACTGCAGAATGGCCTTCTTTTTAGCTGGTGAACATTGTTGAGAGAGAAATCAAGATGCCAGTTAGGAGCCCTGAGGACTGTAGAGATTAGATTATACTTACGTAATGATAACCCAGTTTCACACCGTGCTTTGTTTAGATCTGTTAACCAGGTACAGCTTAAATGAACATTAGGATGTTACGTAAGCTTGTGTTTGCTTGTGTGTTTACGTGACTTAGGGTGCAAATGTGTGCAAGTTTGCTTGTTGCATCTGTTCACATTTAAATATGACTCCCTGCATCTTCTATGAGAATGAAGTCAGCTTTGTGGTATTTTAATCAACCTGATGTTAAACATAATGAAACATTTCCACTACTTTTTTTAAACTTCACGTTACTAAACCATTATTCAGTTTATGGTTGATGTTAATGAGGGAAAAAAAGCTGTTCATGATGATTAAAATGCACACTCTCACCAACCTACCATGCAGTAGTATGTCCTGTACTGTAAGGGCCAAGGGCACAGCAACTGAATCAATTAAAAGACCAAAGAAATATCTCAGGCTGTGAACTGGGATGCGTTAGTCTGTTGAACACAAACTGTTAGCAGTGGGTGCTGTAGCTGATAGTCTCTCACAGACTCAGATAGAGATTCAGCCTGCCACTCACATGTCATTGCAGATGTTTGAGGAACGTTTTTTAGCTGACAGTGCAAATATCATACACCCAAGCTAATGCTTCACAGGGAGTGGAAAAGTAAAAAAAGAATACAACATTTTCCTCTTCTGAATTAAGGCCATGTGTTTGACTATAAAAAAGCAGGATCAATGATGAATTATTTCTCACTCTTGGGCAGATTGTTTTGCGAGCATATGTGGTATCCTCCTTTTTTAAATCCCCCCTCCGTCTATTTCATCGTTCTCCAGCGTCTCCTTTCTTCGTCATACATAGTTTCGCTTGATAGCTTGGGGTCTGTGGCTTCCACCCCTCGCTAAGTCCTGTGAAGTCCCCATGTGCGACAGATGGGACACGCGAGTCCTCTTAATCATGGCCATGGGACAACCAAATGGGATTGCAGCGAAATTCTGATGTCATCCAATGAGTCAGTTTCTGAATGTGCCGGGTATCTTTGAGACAAAGCCCCACTCCAGAGGTCATGGCAGATGCTCTGCGAAGGAAATGAAACAAAGGTACAGCTCCATACTTTACCCGCCACAAACTCAGCTGTTAGTTTTCTCCTCCATAGTAATACTGGTGAAAATTTGAGAAAGAGAGAAACCACAGCAAAACAGACACTTTTTGCTGCAAAACACGCATGTGGACACACACACACACACACACACACACACACACACACACACACACACACACACACACACACACACACACACACACACATTCAATTAGTCTTGTGGTCTCCTGGCTTTTATTAGACAGTAAATAGCCATGCCAGTGGGTTGGGAGTGAGAGTTGCACTGGGGAGAGGAGCAGCTGTGTGCCAGGTGTGGTAAAGCCCATTGTAGACACGGTGTTTGTGGGCTACCAGACACTGGGAAGTCTTCATTGCTCACGGCATGTTTGTAACCCCTTTGTGCACAAACGCTTCATCTCCAGCCAGAAACACAGCGATTGCCTCTTTCTCAGAGATGGCTTTATAGTGGACAGTTAAAAGCTTTAAGCTCAGGCTTGAATAGCAAGGCCAGGGGTCTTGGCTTGGCCTGCCTCCCCGGCGCTTTGATCTCTGCCGCCTGCATGCGCGAAGCCGCCTGCTGCGGGGAGAGGCTGTCCAGCCAAGCTTGCAAAAGCCTTGCAGTACTCATCACTGGAATCCTTCTGCCCGAATATCCTCAACACCATCTGTGCAGTGCTTATGTCAAGCAGGCTGCAATGTTCTTGGCATTGTACAATCAGGAGTCATTTGATTGTAGAGATTTGAAATTAAGTGCTAAGATTTGAAAAATGTGGGCCAAACCATTTTCAAATTTTATTGTAGGACATGCACTGGAATAAAAAAAAAACAGGACAGCAGGTGCACAGATATAATGTGAAATGAGGTCTCAAATGATTTGACCAGTTGTGGGTAATTGTAGGATCTGTACTTCCCCTTAAACTCTAGTAATACGGCAATCGGGCTGTTAGACTTTCTTAAATAAGGCATCATATTCCACAATGTGAACCAACAGACCTCCATTATGAAATGGCCACACATTTTATACATTGCTCTTAAGTCAGTTAAATATTAAACAACAGTCCAGTCTGTTACATGTCAAACACACATTTAAAAAGGAATATAGTTTAAAGGTATCCAGATGTGCATGCATATGTCTGCATCTCTTCAGGAGGCAGTTTTCTTCAGGGTTAAACCTGTTCTGGAATATCCTATTGAATGTGTGGTGCTTTTAGATGGTGCCCATTCAGTTATAGCTGCAATGTCCTGGGAAAAGCAGCAGCAAAGTGGTGAGTACATCAGCCTCCAGGATTGTGTGGCAGGTCGAGCACAGCCCTCAGTCACACAGAGGAGCAGGCGGGGTGCAGCTCACAGACGCTGCAGTTCATTTTGTGTGAGAGATGCACTCCTCTTCCCTCCGGCTGGTGTCTGCTCAGAGAGATCCTGCCGACAAGTGAGCTGTCTCAGTTTACTGTGCAGCGAGACACTGGAACAGCAGTCTGTGGTAAAATCCAGCAGATGGCCCCAATGCCAACACATGCCCTTCTATTCAACACAGTGCTTCTCTTTGAGCTGTAATCAAATTTCAATCAGTCAAGAGTGATTTTAACAAAGGAAATGTTACAGATTCCTTCCCGAAACATATAGAAACAGTGTAATTTGAAGCGGAAATCATTTCAAGTGACAAAGTAATGATGTTTTTCGAAAATTTTCATTCATGTGCCCTCTTGTCTGAATGTGGGGTAAAAAGTGCGTCCAGATTCTCGTCATCCCTCCCTACCCGAGTCTCACAAAGCACGCACACAAAGAGTGGAAAAGATCCAGCGTGCTGTGCTCAGAGGCCTCATCCTCACTCCCAGCCTGGCTCACGGGGAAGTAGGAGGGATCATTTAAGCTCTAAAACAAGCATACCAGCACAGCTGTGAAATTTCGAAGAAAACTGTGCTAATAATGGACCGTTTCACCAGACAAAACCCAAGTCAAACAAGACTATCTGACCATCTGCTTCTTGGGATTGTTGTTCCTGAGCACAGATGTTTTTTTTCCTGTGGCTGGCAGTTTACTGTGCGGTGGAGCTGGGAGTTGAGGATGTCTGTCCAGTTCTCTTTAAAGCCATTACATTGTTCAACACAAATCTGAGGAGCTGGGATACGACAGCATGCTGGGATTGGCTGTCAGGTTTCATTCAGGTTCAATTAGCAAAACACTATGACATCATTCACCGGGTAAATTTTCAACTTGGCTTTATCCGGCTGACCAGCCGTCAACTGTTGTACTCTTTAATCATGAAAGTAACCAGTGGCACTACCATATGCTGTTCCGTCCTCTTCATTGAACATCGCTTCAATTCCATCATAAAGGGCCTTTTATTTCTTGTGTGAAGTTCATTATTTTCAGATATTTATTATTTCAGAGACCCCAACCCTTCTGGCACACAATCTACAACTGTGTTTTCACCTCATGTTTAATGTTCTTGCCAGAATATTTGGAAAGAAAGCCAAGGCGCCTGTGACCTCAGGCCTAAATCAGTGACTTTTTAAGTCGTTTACAGAAGCAGCATTCTGGAACCTGCAGAATGGAACTCCCCATCCTTGCCCTAAAGTGACACTTGGCTGGGCACTGCGTGCACTCAGAGAGGAGATCTGAATGTCCGTGCCCTGGTGCAGGCCCTGTCCTCACATGACCCCGCAGGGAGGGAAGAGCTGGCAGCGTCCCCTCTCTTACTGCGCCGAAAGCCACCACTGCAGGGGAATTAGCAGGCCGCTTATTAGAGCACATGAACATGAGGTTTAACTATTAAAGTAAGCGCTGCAGAATGCTGTTTTCCTGGCTAAGACACAGCACTGCCACAAGTACACAGAGACAAGAGGCTCTGAAAGCAACAGGTCAGTGAGTGCTCATGTACCAGCTCACCTCTGGAGAGGCCTGTTCCAGTGACAGAAAGAATCTAAGAAAACATTTTAAGTTAAAGACTTATCCAATCGTCAGTTTGATATTCAGCTCCTGAAACATTTGTATCGTTTCAGGTACTTGGCAGATGTATTGAAGAATTGGACTTTAGAGATTAATTCAGTCTGCCTTCCTGCAGCGTTGACAGAATATCTGATAGCATCAAATGGTGATGGCATTGCCACATTCAACATTTTTGTTCTGGGAATGTGAGGGTTTTTTGTGTCTCCTTTGCTTGCCATATGAAAGGTTGTAAATATTTCCTCTGTTCAGCTGTTTTAAAGAAATCCTTTGACACCAAGACATTGCCGTTAATCAACAGACACATTTTTTCTGCAGTATGGCCTCAGTATGGCTGCCCTGTAATACACAGAAAGCACACTACATCCAATAAACTGCAGTTATTAATCAACCTTCCTCTTTACACTTGGAGTGGGTCCATGTCAGATATGATCCCTTTGGCTCAGACATGTCCTTCAGATTTGCCAATAGGGGCCTTGAAATCAAAAAGACTGGTCAACACAGCCAAAAGAAACAGCAAACAGAGGAACAGCACATGGCTGATACTGCAGTAACGGCAGTGTAACATAAACAAAAGATGTATTAGTATAGATACGTACATATAAAGGTATATATCCATATAAAAAGATACCCAAGCCTTCACTGTATTCTGTCTAAATTGTTTGTCTCTACAGTTCATGCAAAATTAATGAGTGCTCATGTTCTGAGCAAATTTAACGCTGCCAGTTTAATTTCCGAACTGCAATGTATCCGTCTGCCTACATGTAATTCCTTTGCAAAGAAACCGTGCAAAGACCATATTAATCATTCTAATATCTGCAGCAAGGCAAGACAGTTTATTTTATCACACAGCTCATTTGATTTTACTATGTCTTCTCTCTAGGGCAATGTAAAAGAGTTACACCACCATCAAATGCAAATTTCAACAGTGAATATAATTGATATTTGACAATTATTTTTTTACTTGGGGCAAAGGGTGCTGTGGCTTTTGCCAAGATTCATTTTTGTCTTGTGGCAGATTGGAATATTACTCCCTTCTGTGTGTTTGTGGGTGTATGTGTGTCTGTTGAGTTTAGTTTCTCTTCAGACAGGAGAACATTTTGGCTCCTCTTTGTGAATGGCCGTCCAGCAGGCAGCCAATGGCTGAGCAAGGCCTGTGGATCTGTTACACTGATCCTCTCTCATGCAATTCTCTCTTCCTGACAGTCTCAGCGCCAGGTAGTCTGAACGCGTCTGTTCTTTGACACTTCCACTTCCTCTGCCCGTAGTCAGAATCCCAGGATTTGCTTTGTTTAGACAGGCAAACATCTAAAGCATCTGCCTAACTCCTTTATTATGTGACTCAAGCCTCTGCAGTCCACTTCCTCAAACTGTGGATGAACAATGATGACAATGGTTGGTCTCAGCCACAGTTCACCAGTTTCCCTGTCCTTTTGTGGGGCTCCCATAGTCTGGATACTACGCCTGGCACACCTTCATCTAAAAGCGGAGACACCTCCTCACAAAACATGCCGTGTTGTCTGCTCTCTTTAAAGAATGTGAGAACAACTGTGATAGATGTCAATGTTAATCCTGACATCCCAGCAAAGGAATGCAAAAGCCAGGCTGAGAATGTGTGTGAGTAAGGGCAAAATAGTGTGGTTCTGTGTGAGACCTGTCTGTGTCTACGTGACTAATAGCCTTTGTCTCAGACTCATGTGTCAGTCAGCCCTCACTGCTGAAGCTAGCCTCTACACGTGGGTGGCATGTACCTCTCAGAGGGTTGAGCTAAGGTCATGGAGTATCTTTGATTTCATGAAGAGTGGGGACACTGTAGTGGGCTGACAAAATAAAATGGAGACAGTCAGATAACGAAGAGAAGGTACGTTCGCATGATGTGTGAATTTTGTCCGGAAAATCATCTTATCCTAGCAGTGTAGCTTACGTTTTCCTCATTTTTACTGGATTATTTCACTGTGTGGAGATGTCATACTGCACAGGGCACCTGCTCCCTTTTGTCCACACTTTTCATGTCTACACTGAAGTAACCCAGCCACACACAAACACACACACACACACTCACACACACACACACACACACACACACACACACACACACACACACACACACACACACACACTCACACACACACACACACACACACACACACACACACACACACAGTACAAAGACAGAAGAAAACCCAAAGAAAATAGGCTGACCTATGAAGAGAGGACACACGGCGTTGTGGCACTGATGAATGAATTGTACTCTGAGGTCGCGACCATGCAGTTGAGAGCAGACATCTGCACCGAGACGTGAGCCTGGACAGACATCTGAGGAGGCTGTCTGAGGAGAGCTGGTCTTTGGTTGGAGGCCTCCCGTGAGACACGCCTCAAGCATGAGTTAGACGAGCATAAATACAGCGCCGCAGTGACATGGGTTTGTTCAGAGGTGATCCTCTCCGGCCCAGAAAGGATTCCTCTCTGATAGCTGGGAGTAATGCTACAGGCACGTGAGCAGCAACATGAAAGCCTGAAAGAGCAGCAAAGCCTGACATGATTTAGCTGTTTGAGTTTTGATCACATTCCCCTTCCTCCCCAGTGTGTGCTGAGCCTCACTCCCAGGGACTCCAACATGCACTGAGGGAGACTGGAAACGTTTGCTCAAACTCCTAAACTAGGACTGTTATGGTCTTCAGCTGTGTATTATATGAGAGATTTTTCCTGTTCTGATGAATAGGTCAGCCTGGGTTGAACTCGCAGACATTATAACTACGGGTTGACCCCCTAGACTTTATTGAGCAGTCACCTGACAGTGAGTTGGACCTCCTGGGGAGCGATGCACAGGCCATTAGAGTGGGAGGGGCCATTTGAGGAAGAAAGATGCATGCTGACAACCAGTGGAAAAAACGAAGGGACACACAGTCAGAGCGAGGGGGATTGCAAAGAACTGGGAGGTCATTCAGTGCAGTCTGGAAACTGGAAGACTGGAAAGGCCATGAATCAACTGTCAGATGAATTGCTTTGTGGTCACCTGTATTTATATACTGCACATGAAGTGGAAACAAGGTCTACAGCATGCCCACCCAGGCTGGTCCTGGTTAGCAATGCCAGTGCTATGTGTAACAGGAGCTCATCTCTCAATTCCATGACAGTAAAAGAATCTCGTCCTCAGGTGTAGAGCCCTGCCTCGTTGCTCTGTAACCATCATGTATTTCCAGTGCCTAGCCAATCCACTGTGTGCCCAGGCGTGATGATCTCTTTTGCAACATGTGGTTTCTGGAGTTAATGTTAAATTGAAGGTGTTTACAGTTCACCTGAAAAAAGCCGGCACGACGTTTGTAGCTACTCAGCTATCCGCTTACTAACGTAAGATAACTGCTTTGGCTAATATTCATCCATGGTGTTATAGCCTAAATTGTGCTGTGTTGTAGTTCATTAGAGATTATAATTTTTTGTGTACTTCGACCCTACATTGACATTCCTTAGTATCCGCCTTTATCTTGTCCGTTGTTCAATACTTAAGCATGGTTCCATTTTAAATATAAAAAAACTTTCATTTGCAACTAAACATTTGGGTTCATCCCAAACATCAGTGAACTTTTTGTTTCAGTAATGGCAAAGAATTATCAGATCTGGATCCCAAGGGCCCCTTTGTGTGGACTGACCCCTGGATTCAGTCAAAGCCACATCTTAATAGTAAGAGCTATTCAACGAACAACATTCCAACATTTATTTGGTGCCATTTTACAACCGAGTGACTCTTTTCCTTAAGATTGCTTGGCAGTTTTGATTGATTCCAGGAGTTACTTTATTGTAATATTGTTAATATATTGCAATAATCTAATCTGGGAGGTTTTTTTAAGAGTAGAGCTTTCCCTTAAGACAAACTTACACTTTTGATTAAATCCAGTCATTTCCATTAATTCAGTCCTGGGGTCCTTGTTAAATATTTAGGAATGCTCTTACTGCAGCTACAGCATCATTAGAATAATATGGGGAAAGCTGGAGTACAGCTTCTTTTTGATTTACAGGTTAGTGCTGTTCACAAGATGCAATGAAAACATGTCTTTCAGCAGTTTCAAATTGTGACATTGTGACATGACCTCTGAACAGAGGTCACCATATTCCCGAATTCAAAACATTTCTAATGTATTTCTAAATGTATGAGGCCCTGTTTCTGTTCCGTATTAAAGCGGCTCATTCATTGTGACCTGTCAGTGTGTATAATGGGTTTCAGACCCACTCTGCTTAGTCTCCCTTAAAGTGGGTCACGTAAACACACTGGTATTCGATCTCATTATGTAATTTACTTCACTACAAAGGTAGAGCCTCAAAACCTGAACAAAGGCTTTCTGTGCCATTCCTGTTACATCAAAAGCCAACCATATTTCAGAAGTAACAATAGCAAGTCACATTATACAAAATTATATTTAATATAGTATGTGAGGAGTTTGAAATGCAAGTCTTGGTTGTTGTATTGGAAAGGTTAGTTGTTTTAAATGGCTGAACAGTTGTGTATCTACTGGTGATCAAGCAGGATTTTATTAGTATATCAGGAGAATGTTGGCCATGTAGTGATCAAAGCATGAAAAAATCGACGAGGTTTATGAAACATAAGCCACTCATTCCTCCATGAGAAGCCCATGCTTTTATTTACAGATCGAATGAGAAACGTAGATGGCATTACACACATGAACTTGACCCACTTATGTATTTCCTATAGTAAGCAGTAACCCTTATCCAAGACTTGCATATTTAAGTGATATTGATTTACTGTACAGTTCTGGATATTTCACTGATGCCATCCAGGTTACCTTGACTGAGAGTATAGCGGTGTTGTTCCACCTGGGAACTCACAACCTCGCACTTCCTTACTGCATCCCACTGCTGTCTCATGAGTAACCTGCCCCAGGTAACAGACTGAACAGGTAGAACAAAGTAGTAAGAGGGGAGTTACAGTGAGCTGTAGGTATTCTACACAGCGAGTCAGATCTGTGTGTTTTACAGCAATGCTCGCTAGAGTGAATGGTATAGCCAGTGTGGGAACAGCCAGCAATATACTGCAGCAAGCATCAATAAAGTGTTGCATTGATATACAAAACAGTCCATTTCTGTTGGAAATATTTAATGTATGTCTATTTGGAGTTGCTAAATGTGTTAATAACCTTATCAACAACAGAGGCACTGATTGACAATGTAATTATCCTGTATACCCATGGTGTTGTTTAAGAGTTCGGTATGAATAGTCACCAGTAGAGTAACACTGTTTCACTGATGAAGGAAATATGCTGCAATGTTTGACTCCTGTAGCCTTATCTTCATGGAAGAACATTGAGTGCAGATCTTTAATGAATGCCCTTACTAACACTCATTTCTCTGTGGACCACTTACCATAATTGGAACAGACTCCAGCACTTTTTAGTTCTTCTTACTGTTCCACGGTACGTCTCCTGCTTCACATTCTATCTGAGCAGTAAATGAAGTAACCCCCCTCCCCCACCATAACCACTCTTAGGGGACCTCTAAACCGTCTGGATCGCTGCCCATGGTCAAGGGGAGAGTACAGAGCTTACAATACTGCAGCAGCCCATGAATGATGTGAACAGAAGCTGCAGACTCGAACAGAGGCTACAGTGGTGAAGAAGCTGTGCTTTGGTCTGCTGACCTCTCCCGTGTCTGCATGTGTCAGAGAGAGGAACACTGGAGGCGTGCTGCTCGTCGTTATAGCTAGCTACACACTCCCTGTCAGCCGTTCTGCTCACATAGTTTGTCGCCTTTTTAAAACTTGATTAACAATGTGGATTTTGCCAATTCTTTTATTTACTTCATTTGAAAGATGAATCTCATTATGCAGCCATATGGCAAACAATACAATATGTTTCTGTTGCACATGTTCCGTACGCTAATGCAATTAGCCCCTTCGTGAAGAATTCCCTTGATAAATTAATATCAATGTCAGTACAGAATGTAACTATTTCCCTGCTCCAACATATGTTGCTCTTACCCTAAAGTGATTAGACTGGTGTTTACAGAATACCAATCTAGTTTTTAAACATTGTAGTCCTGTGTTGTATGTGTTTGGTAACCTCTTAATCTAAAGTTATACTTACACTGCCGTGTGTGATTGTGTTGCACCAACACAAACCCATTTGCCTGTATGCAGTAATGCTCTGTATCATCCAATATTAAGTCTGTTTAACGCAAGAGCAGACATATGGTAGTGGGTTATGATTGCCATCAGAGACAGACCTTTAACCTTGTCTGTGAAAGGCGGTATTTTCAGTTACACATCCCGTCACATGAAAGAGCGCTGCTCAAGCACAGGTGCAGAGATTAAAGGGGAGCGGGGAGACGTCTGACCGGCCGTGACCAGCAGGGGGATACGGCTCCAATCCGCCAGCCCGCCATTTCCGCCTCCTTAAAACAATCAGCCGTGATCAAAGCCAGTGGTCATGTTTAACCCGGCACGAGCGGCTGTCTGGCAGCTCCGCTTCGGACACCGCCGGGCGGGGGGGAGGTCCCATGCTGAGGTGGAGAGGTATGTGCATCCCTGCAGATGTCACAAGCCTAAAAAGATAGCTAAGCCTCCCCTCTCACCCACTACACTGCACTGAAATTCCCTGCATCGTCGGTACCACGCTGTTTTTCTGGCAAACACCCGCTGAGAAACCATTCAACAGCCAACAAAATGACAAACTTAGATTATGTGCGGGCAATTATTATAGTTACACAACCCAATCGAATGTCAGCTTAACTGCACGGACAGAATGGTGATCTCCTACAATTACCATCTGATATAGGTATTCTAAATTACGCAATTAGTGCCACGGTTTGACAGAGGTCTGGATGAATACCGTGAGACGTTTCTTGGAGCGCACCATTCCCCCCTGTTTGGCCGCCAGTCAGCTTTTTGGTACTCAACATTAATTTCAGCCTTTTTAATTTACGTCAAAGCTGCTCAGTGCACTCTGCGGCTGGATGATTACAATGCTCAGAGTGATTGATATTGCTCCTGATCGTTTGGCTCTCAAACCCTGAATCAAAGGTAAACCCAATAATCACAAGAAAAAATGTAATATATTAAAACAGAGTTCAATAAAAGTATTAGGTTTTTCACTTTGTAAAAATCCTGAAAGCAGGCTGCATGAGTGTGTGAGATGTAGCATGCTGCAAGAGGGAAAGGGAGAAAGCTAAATGCCTTCCAGAGCTGTGAGCCCTCTCCCCTCTCTTACAACAATAAACCTCTTGCCACTCAGGAATCTCTGCCATTAAGCAACCAGATACAAAACTTCCACAGTTGCCTTCAGCCAGGAGAAGGTAAGCAGGGCCCAGCCAAAATCCCCGGATCAAACCTGCCTTTCAGATGGGACCCTCAACAAGACAGAGTCACGAAGAGCAGCAGCTTCAGCCCTAAGCATGTGACTGCCGCAGGAGTGTGCGGCACAAATACAGCAGCATTAAATTCTGCACTGATCACTAAAGAGTGTCAAGCAACAGTTCTGAACTCTGCCCAAAATTGGCATAGCATTGGTGTTATATCTCTGCCTCTGTGAAACAGTAGACAGAGGCTGTCCCATTAAAACCTAAACACTCACTAAAAATGCCTCCCCAAGCTGTGTCAGTGGGGGGTGGGCAAAGTAACAAACCTAATGTGTGTGATCAGAGCTTCCTGAAACCCGATGCCTGTTAATGACCACCCAGGATAAGAGAAACACCATGAAAAATGTAAAAAGAGGCACAGTTTGGGCCCCGTTCAGAAACAAACATCCCAGCCTCTCCCTCCTCATCTGAAATGTTTTTTGAACTAAAATTAGGCTCTTTGGGGGGCTGAAAAACTTGGCCGGGCTTGTGGTGACAGTTAAATAAAGCAGCCGTCCCTCCCTCTCCCTGCCTCCACGCAGGTGGGGGGTGAGCAGCGTGTTTCTGTAGCCTGAAGGTGGAGCTGGAGCGGCCAGACCCAGGTTTCCCTCAGACGGGGGCCAGTGGAGCGGATCGCTGCCGCTCGACTTCATCGCAGAGGAATGCACACACGGCGCTCTCGCCTTCCCCACGTCGACTCGCCTTTCTCCCCTTCGCTTTGTTTGAATTCCTCTCTTCCAGGCATCCGATCCCCCCGCACCTCAGACATGCGAGAGCCAAGCGCATTCCGGTCCCCCGGTCGTTTTCGGAGCAGACGGGGCGAGTCCAGCGGGCCGTGAAATGTTCCATTGTAGCAGTGCAGCGTTCACACTGGGAGAAGCCGAGCAGTAACTTAGCCTTGCTTTTATTGACCTACTTTTAGGTGCCACATGTATGATATATGAGGAGGCCCCTGAAGGGGCCGGTGCTGCATACTTTCCTCCATGTACACAGCGCAGCCTTTCCCCTCTCGTGCAGAGCAGCCTTTGTCTCTGCAGAGACAGACGTAAATCAGCAGGAGACTGCGAACCGAGAGAATAGGACTCAACGGAATGCGTTTTATTTGCTAACTGCTGAATCAGGAGGTGCTCTTGCAATGTTTATGAGAGTAGCCTCTGCTTAGCAGGGTGAATACATCATTCATCTCCTGACCTCCACAGGTCTCATAGCATGAAAAAAATTCCTCCTTCTTGTTAACATGGGGACAAGCGGTGCTAGGGAACCTTTGAGAAGCACATCCAACAGAGTTGTACAGGGAAAAAATCCCTATTACATGTGTCTGAAATGAGCTGCTTCCTCAACAGCACCATACTGAGGCAGGAAGCTCTGGGCTGCACCTTTGGCTTCCTTTGTTCAGTGTCTGCAAACCTCTTGCCTCCACCTCTCTCACTCTGGTGTCAAAGTTAGCAGTGCTCTGGGACTGCACATTGGCACATAGCAGTCAGCATAGTGGTCACTGCAGACAAAAGGACACTGTTACACACAGACGTCATCAGTGGAGGTGTGATATTAAGCTCCATTCGTACTGCAGCAAAAGTCCCACTTACAGAGCCATCTTCACCAATGAAAGTGGAAAAGGGCTTCACCAGCAACCTCTCTGGCACCTATCATGAGTTGAAACCATATTCTCTCCATATTCTGTCAACGTGTCACATGTAGCAGGGACTTTAGTCAGTGTCTGGTTAAAAACATATTTTACATTTGTAGCTTCATATACAGTAGATTCCTACTCTTTGATGAAAAATGATGTCCCAAAGACTTTTGTCCTGAAAGAATTTGAGACTGACGTGCTATAAAAAGTTTTTGTCACCTTTCAGTGCACAATGAACGTTATATGCATTTTAACGCATCAGTGGCGATTAGAGCCTGGGTAAATTCCATCATGCTAGAACCAGGGGCAAGTTTGGACTAGCAGACATCTCCATTCGTAGGAGGTGTTTACCGTCTTTACTAGAAGATTACATAAGCCCATTGGGCTCACTGCAGGCAACGCCACAGTTTGGTTTACAGGTGTGAAAACACCATAAAACCTGGCAGTGAGCAGTCTGCACGGCCCAGCATCACCTACAGAGTGTAAATCCTAAAGCTTTGAACCTGCTGTAAAGGTGAGGGGTGCTGCAACAGGTGGGGAGGTGCCCAGGTGTACTGCCACAGGCTCCGTAACCACGGTAATAAGCAGGCAGGGAGCGTAATAACAGGCCGGCCTGCTCGGTCAGAGACACGCTCACGCACACGCCCCCCCGCCGCCCCCCTCTCACAGGCACCCAGTTCATCAGGAGTCCCAGAGCGCTGAGAAGCCGAAGCAGCGGCCGCTGACAGTTACATAAGCAGCCTCTGTCCGCTCCTGACCTGTCAGCACCCGGCAGGGGACAGCCGAAAACAAGGCCTTATCTAAGCAGGGGGAGAGGGCTCTAGAATGAAGCATGCTGCGTCTTTAATATCCCAGACGGCAGTGGGCCACAGCAGCTCACAGGTACCTGTCACAGCGGGTCCATCAGTGCATGGGCCACTCATTAGGAGCGAGCCCGTCCGCAGCACAGCAGGAGGCAGAGGCAGGCAGGGGAGGAACGGCCAGGAGGAAGAGCCTAAGTGCACTTCCACCCTCACCAGACTGCAGTGCTGCCAAACCTGTGGAATTAAGTACCGGTGGCTGGTTGCACGAACATCACGTTCCGCAAATGCCAGGGCGTAGGCTGCTTTTGGAAGGGGATTCAGAAATTTCACGGCCTGCTTGAGTTATGATTGATAAGACGGTAAGATGTGGCTTATGTGTTTTGCTCAGGGGAGCAGCAGCAGTGCTGGCATCTGTCCTCTCTGATGACAGCTTCACTGAAACAGGGCGCATGTTGTTATGACACTTTCTCACCCTTGCCAAATATAGTTAGAAATAAAGCAGAATTTACACTGGACAGATTTATTTCCCTCCACATTTTTGCCATGCTGATGTCAGACGTGCGGTGTGGTGAAAAATGGATGTGATCTCTGATCAGTCAGGGACGTCATCATCAATGTGCAGACCAACACCACAAGCTATTTTTATCTGTCCCAGAGCAACCGCAGCCATGTACAGCCCCAGTGGACCGGCTTATCCCGTCTGGGTTCAGACTGAAACATGTTTGGTGAACTGGAGCCCAGGAATGCAGGAGTCCTGTAGCGGAGTGATGAGGCACCACTCTTCGGTACTGCAGCCGTAAACCTGAATGGAGTTTAGGCTCTGTGTGCTCCGAAAGGCCAGAGGCCTGACCTCAGGAGTCACACAGAGTAAACATGCCCGGGGGCTCTTCAGCTGTTTGTAAGAGCAGAGTGGGACATGATCCGGCTGGAGGCTGCAGGTACACACTGTTCCCCTGACACACATAATGAGGATGAGCTCAGCGCTCACTCGCCGGCCCCTCGGTAGGAAACTACATTGGCATCTTTGATCTTACATAACCTCTAATCTTCTCATCTGCCCCTTCTCCTCAGCACCAAACAAAGCCTGGCTCGGGCAGCTGTCAGCGATAGCTGTTTGTTTGGGATTTTCCTTTTACTGCCACCACGCAGAAGCGGAGAAACCCCGGTGTCAGCGGGGCTTAGCTGCCGTGTTTTTGTGGAGCGCTGCACCCGGTGCCAGCCGGCCTGCTGCAGGAATGCCTCAAACAGCACTGCGCAGCTTCAGTTTTATGGAGGGAGAGTGCAGGCATTACCGCTCCTAAAATAGAGTAATTACAGGCCCAGCGCTCGCCACCTCACCGCGTGTCCTCGAGTTTGTTTTCCTGCGCCTTCGCTCGACTGGACCAGGCATGAACATCCATGTTGTTTTGTTTTCGGGATGGCAAGGCTGTTAGTCATCCCTGAGTTCACAGATTAGTCTTAAGTAACCGTTTCAATCAGTGAACCAGTCGGGCATGAATCTAGACCAATAAATGTCCCAGTGGCACCTTCTGTTTGCATAAAACACAAAACATTCCTTTTTATTGGTCTTGTGGGAGAGCTTTAGCATTATTTTGCTCTAAATTATAGCCAAAGTGTCAAAGCAACCACAACTTGAAATAGTTTCTTCATTCAAAACCCTGTAAACACATTTGTAAAAAACTCAGCTCAATGAAAACAGTAATGTTCTGCTCTGAAACAACAGAATTAAATGCAGGAGACACTAATTGGACATTGAGGTTTGCTAATTATACAGATGTTTCAATGACAACATCAAAGACAATGAAAACACAAAGCACTTGTGACATTAAGACACTGTTTGGGAAATGGAGTAATACAATCCCTGGATCCTGTGTTTTGACAGTTGGATTGATTGATACCTGGTGTCCCAAGATTGAGTTGTGCTGTTTTAAAATTCATGATGTGAAGTTTTTCCACTGAAGCTCACAATGAATGAATTAAATGATATGTATACATAGAACGACTGGTGTTATGACCGTGATAAAGAGGTTTGACTACAAAGCAAAATTCGCCTCCTTGCTGATGATTAAAACCTTGATTGTTTACGCAGTATCAAACAGAGCCTAATTAGAGGGATTATCAAACTCATATCCGATGCATGGCTCTTTAGTGGGATGAAAGTCAAACAGCCCACAAATAAATGATCCTCGATGAACCTCCCATTGAAGTTGGGACCTTCTAAAAATTGGGTAATGGCTCCCTGCCCCTCCATCTGGAGGGAAGCCATTTCTCAACCCCCGACCCCCGCCCAACGGAAGGGGTTCACGCAGAAGCCCATATCTTGATAATGTAAATACATGTTGATTTATTGCCTGCTTAATAATTCAATGAAGGGCAAAAATACCACAACCCTGATTACAGTTTGATCAGATTGTAACTTGCAGCTCATTAGCTCGTTAATGGCCTTGTTCCTTATGAGTGAGTGAAAAGAGGGACTCAGGAGAGCTGCCAGCCCGCAGCTCTGATTAGCCTTATTGAGTCTGAGTCTCCAGGAGCCCCACTTCCTGCAGAGGTAGACCACTTCCTGCTGGCGGAAGACTGTGGGCGAGGCGGAGCGGTCCAGGGCGTGTGGTTCCTCCCGCAGTGTTCCACTCAGTCTCCTGCATCGCCCCACGGGCCGCCACCAGAACCAGGGGAGTGAAGGGCCTGCTCTTTCAGCAGATCCCCAGCTGTGTTACCATCAGTACTCAGAGTGCCAGGCAGCCTGACCTGTGGAAGCTGCACAGTACTGTGCACTGCAGGGGGCATTCACCCCCACTCTGGCTTTTGCTTCAGAGTGAGTGGGGAGATGGAGTGGCCGCAGAGCCTGAGTTTGCCGGCTGCTACAGTAGAGTGAACCCCTCTGTGAAAGTTTACTCTGCACTGCAATGGTGCGCAAGGCCATAGATTAGAGCGGGAGGGGGAGCGGGAGCGAGAGAGAATTGCAGTAATCAGTCCTAGAATGAATCCCTAATGACCTGTAATCTTCTGTTTCCTGATATTAACTACAATCAGCAGACAACGCTCACAGAAATCCATGATTTTGTAAAAAATACATTTCGGGAAGTTGCTTTTGATAAATGATTGCCTCTCTTTATGCTCTGCTTGTTTTAAAATGAAAGGAAAAGAGGGTAGAAAAAATGACAGGTTGAAAAGAACCAATGAAAACAGTTTTAAATCGTGTTTTCTGGAAAGAGGCACATTCCTCTCGTTCATTTGCTTAAATAGAAAATGGACTGGAGAGCGAATGGATGTTAACTTTAATTTCTGGTTCTGCATAAACATAAAAAGCTGGAGCTGTCCGAGGGAGACATGCCTGCGAGGCGGATGGAGACTCAGCTGCCACACTTCCAACAAAGAGCCCTGCTCGGTTTTGGCAGGGCGTCCCTCAAATGACTCTAAACTGTCTTTGCGTTTCTCATTACCCCGTTTCAACATACGGAAAAGGTTAGCTGCTCAAACAGTGTGCGAGCAGCGCTAATCACGGCTGCATGCATGATGAAAAAGGACTCGCTCACAAATAACCCAGAGTTCAGTGGGGCACCGGTGCAGGCGTGTGCTTGGCAGGCCGCGAGCCGCACAGGAATCTGCTCCCAATCGATCACCGCTGCCCTCTGCTAAAAATAATGCTCCTTTGTTTCATTTCACCCACTTTATTGTGCACATTCCAGGGTTATTGAGAACAGGATTGCTTTTGAGTCATGTTGAGAAGCAGGGCACCTATCAGTCTGCCGTTTACTGCCCTAAATCCATGTCTATCTGGGATATGTCTGCTGTCAGGAGGAATTTTCAGGTCTTTATACTGACCACCACTCTTTCCTACTGTTAGGAGCAGCTGTATGAGCAGAGTGAACCCGGGAGCTCCTCATCACCTGTAGGCATTATGAGGACGATTGGTTCTTCTAGGTGCTGGGAAGAAGGGGACCGTGCCTGGATATATGGGGAGGTAGTCACTGGCCAAAGGCTGCTTCCGTAAGGTACTTCCAGGAGTATAAAACAACCCCTGTCCCCCCAAATCAGATTAAACGTTTCCTAAGATGTTGTAGCAGAAACACCTGGATGCCTCAGACGCAGGGGGCTGTAATGGGAATAGCCTGTGGATTCCCCGGTGGAAACCATAACAGAGTTTGCAAGAGGAAGAGCAATAACAATAACAGGCATGATAATAGTGATACCGGGAGGGCTGCAGGGCCCCCGTGGCGCTTTGAAGTGACTGGAGAGCATCGATAGGGTCCCTGTAAGGGGAGCCGTCGGGCCGGCAGCCTCCCGGAGGATTAGCTGGCTATGATTTAGATCTGTTCTCACTGGGGCCTGGAATGCAGAGGATGACGGATCTATTTTCCTACATTGTTTCACCTGCTCTAAACAGAACCACATGTTGCGGGACCGCCTCTTCCGTAATGGGAAGCACATGGAGCGTGGCTCGGCGTGGAGCTGGAAACGGCCTCCCCGGGCCGGGGGGGGTCGGGGGGGGGCCAGCCTGCCCCCCCATCCCTGAGCTTCAGGGGTGCAGTGTGTCTTCACAAGGACAGCAAAGCTGCTCTGGCCTCTAGTGGCATCTCAGGAATTAAAAGGGTGGGAGGCCTTGCAGTGCACCCAGGAATCTCTAGTCGGTTCAGAAGTAAGCCAATCCAGGCACCAGTGTCTGATAGATTCATCTGTGACACTGAGATCAGCTCTGTGCATCATGGGAAAATTGCTCAAGATGGAACATAGTATACATATTCTGACTGCATGTGTGCATCATATGTGAGTGTGTGTGTGTTTGTGCACGTGTGTGCACACAAATGAATGTCAGAGCTGGAGCTTATACTTAGAGCATCATCACAGATGATGCGGTCAGTTCAAAAAGCATGATGTACCCTATCTGTAAATAGAGCACTCTCCAGCTGCAAGTGATATATGAACAATTTAATCATGCACTAATGGGGAGACAAGCAGTGGTGCCGTCTTCAGAATTGGGTTATTAGGTTAACCTGCTTTCTTTGTCCATTGACTTTCATGCTTTTTTCCACCAGTGTCTATGAATGAGCAACCCGAAAACTAAATTTAATCTGAATATTAAATACAGATTCTCCACTTTCTCCTGTCCCTGCAGTGTTCCGTGTAGGTTGTGAGATATATAGGTTAGCCCAGACCTTTCCTGTAACTGATGGCAACGTTGGGCCATTGAGGACAAGTATGTCCATCGGCAGCTTTTAGACTAACATCTGACAACAGCAAAATGGTAGCCCTGATCAAGATGGTCACCGGCAATAGAGACCTCACTCAGAGCCATCCCACAGCAGGTCAGGCTGATCACATGCTTGATTACAGTGCACATACTGCAGGAGTGTTTCTCTCTCTGCCATTAGCACACTGCCTAGTCTCATTTAGCTTGACTTCCAGTTGACAGCCCAAGATTACCACTAATCAGGGACTGTTCAACCACTGTTTAGGGCCCTGTGTTTATGCTAGGAGGTGCACTGTGGGGTCCACAACATTAGTCATGGTGCAGGTATTATGCAACACATTTCGGTTTTAACGCACATCGCTGCTGGTGTGCTCTCTGACACATTGCAAAGCGCATATTATCACAGATATAGGCAACCAGGGAATAGCTCATGTGTTGTCAAATGCTGCCACCCGATGGCACAAAATGGAAGTGCAAAATGCTTGATGGTGGGGAGGATGGCATTGCAATAATTATACCTGACTCTTTACATCTGCGCTTGCACCACAGCATTCTAAACTTGAGCAATTCCTGCCTTTGGCTGATAGTCTTTTAAAAGGATGAATGTGTTTCAAATAGCACCGCACAACAAAAAATTAGAATGAAATGGTGCAGCACGCAGCATGCAGATTGTATTTGTGTCTCATTAGTGTACTGATGTGATTCTTTATTTACAAGTCAAGCAAATGACAGGCCTGGCAGACTGCAACAGCTTCATTTTGTTCAGAATAATGGAGAATTTGTTGCTATCTGTGTCCTGCTATGAGATACCTGTGTGTCTCCTGGGACGACTAATATGTCTTCTCTTCCATTTTTTATCTTCTACAGGTAATTGTAGTTGTAATAGTAATTGATCCCAACTGACAATCAACAAAATGATTTTATTTCTTGCATGCATATTGATTTTTCAGTTTGCTCCCTGCTTCTGTTGACAACTTCAGACCCGTCTGTGTGCAGATGAAACTTAAAACAGAAGTAATGTTTGGAGCTCAAAGTGTGTGACCTTTAGCAGATAGTCTTGCCCGCTCAGTCCTACGCCTGGGCATAAAGTCTGTTGCCATACAGGCAGTGCAGTGCATTGGCAGAGCTTCGTCTCTGTATCTCTCTGCTCTCCATCCTTCAGCTGCAATTCTGTACCTGAAAGCCAGCCCTGTGTGCTGAGCAGCTTGCCCGATACTTCTACTCTCTGTCCCTTTTAGCACCTCAGTGCCATCCTCTATGACAATCTCTGCTTTACAAATAACATCCAACTAGTCTTGCAGGCTCTTCTGCACTGCCTTTTGGACCAGTCTGTAGTCCAGACCCTTGTTCTGTCCTGCCTAAACACCTGCAGTGCCCTGCTGACCAGCTTCTCTGCATGTGACACCAGACCACTTCTGCTCATACAGAGCACTGGCTGGAATATGCCCACATTTCACTTCTCTTGGTCTCCCTCCATTGGGCACTGATTGCAGTTTGTTTCAAATTCAAAACCACAACAGCTAACTTACTGGTCAGTCAAAGTTATAGCCCTTTCCTACTTGCAATGCATCCTCATAAACGTGAGTCCAGTTCACCCGTGTCCATGTCAGTACTGTGAGTTCCTGTTGTAGGAGGCACACCTGCATGGTGTCTCACAGTGGCTCTGGTTCCCTGCTTTTTATAATGGCACTCAACCACTGCAGCTGTCATCCTGCTTCACCCTGTTCCATTCTACCATTTCCACAAAAGCTTTCAGCCTCTGTACTCAAGTCGGCACTGTAAGTCAGTAAAATGTTAGTGAGTAATGAATTCCGGGCCTGATTGGATGTACTCACCGTGAAATAGAACTTCTGCTCGTATAAAAATGTCCTTTGCCATCTAGAGATGCTGTGGTTGACCTGCTAGAATTCCCTGTTGTTTTGCAGAAGTACCCCCCTTTTAAAGGCTATGGGGCAGCGAGTGGTTTTTCTGTCTGGCTGCCAGTTGATGTCAGAGAGACAGAGGGAGCTCTTTATCACAGCCCCATTAAACCTCCTGAGCTCTTCCATTTCCTCTGCGCTCTCTCTCCTGACCTCCAGCAGCAGTGCTGAGTGAGTCACTGCAGGTGAGCAAAGCACTTTAGTCCTTCAGTCCTTTACTCTCCATCAGTTCCCTCAACACAGGGCAGTCCTGCAGTGAACTCTGCTCAAGACCACTGCTGACAGAAGTAAAGAGATTGCCTTGTTAGTGTTTGGTACAGTCAGGTTGCCATGCTCAATGCATCCAGCTGTCATTACCTGGGCACAGGTTAGAGAGCAGTCAAAGACAAAATTAGGATTTGCTGAGGAACATTTTCTTTGAATGTGTGTATGTCTGTATGTAAGTGCATACATGTCAATATGTATAGTGTGGCTATCATCTTGGGCTAGTTGACTTTATAACAGCCTACTCAGCTTCACCACCTTTAATAAAGCAGGCACACATAGATCATGTAAAATACTTTATTCATAAATATATTGGTATTTTGACAGTTAAGGTTTGAAATTTAATCTAATCACAATCCTTAAACTATTTAGCTTCATGAGAAATCCTTGTGTTCAATGAAATTGCCTTTCTGGTGTGAAAAGCTGTGATACAGTACCTGACATCTTTGAATCACATCCTGAAACAATTCAAATGTACAAATGAGGTTATATTCAGTTCTGTTCAGTTTTTCCTTAATTTTAAATCTAGTTAAACTAATAATGTCTCACCAGATATTGTATTTGTTCAGTTATGTACAATACACTTTTCAATCTACTCAGAAGTACTACTAACGTGTGGATCCACTGATATTTCTACTTGACTTGGACAGTTCCTCTAAGTCGTTCACTAGTGACTAGGCAACACTATATGAAAGACAGCATCTCTGTGCATTTAAATGAGTGGTGAATGAGTGAGAAGAAGCGTGTTCACATGAAGCTATGGATTTTCTAGTATCAGGCCTGACATAAAGAGGCAGCCCTGGAGATATACCTGTGTTCCTATGCAGGCACTAACAACAGGAGCATTGTCAGCATTACTCTATTTATCTAGAACAACAACCCTAAGAACAGAGCTTTGGCTACACTAAAACAGGACCTCAATGACTGCTCAACAGACAAGATGACAGTAACCAACCTCAGTCACACAACAGACAGATATGTTGGTGACATCATGGGAGTTTTGGCCATCCTTTTTGGAAGGCCATCTTTTTCTCCACTTGTCTGCAGGGCAGTGCCGTTTGAGGCATTTCTCTCTCACCCTTCTGTGCCATCAAGTCAGCCAATCAAAGATCACATCTTGTAACCCACATGTTATCAACATAGTGGCCATGTTGTACACTAGCCTAGAAGCATAGGCGGGAGCACAGACCAATAATAGGTTTATACTGGTCAGGAGCTTTCTGAGTCTGAATATCTTCATTAAGACACTTGCTGACAGGAAAGGAAGATGAATATGAATGTTGTTGGCGCTTGAGCCCATTGGTTTTGATTCTGCAGTCCAGGTTCTGTTCATTTCTGCATGAATTTATGGTCTAGAATTTATGGTCTAGAAAATTCCGAAAAGGAACATTTTTCTTCTGGAACATTATTTTTCTGTTTTAATGTAAGAGCCCTTGTTTAAAGTTCTTGACTAGGACTATAGGGTGCTGAACAGATGAGGAAATAGTAATGAGAAGACTCCACACCCTTAGCAATCTGCAGGCCAGTAACAGCAGGGTGAATGTGGCACAGTATGAGTGTCTCAGAGAGAGCTGATGATGCATATCAGACTGAACCTGCACTGTCTGTGAAAGAGTCTTCTGTTCTCAAAGTCCTCATTTTCTCTGAGAAACACAAACCTTTGTCTTGAAGAAATCCAATTTCTCATCATTAAAGGGCATCTATGCCTCTTTTCTTGGTTTCCTAAAACAGTATCATGAGTTTACTATGCAATCATGATTTGTCATACATATGTAACTGGAACTTGAACTCAAATTGACTCATTATGGTTTTTTTGCTTATGTTGTAGTCTACCTCACTTGTAAGTTGCTTTGGATAAAAGTGTCTGCCAAATGAATAAATGTAAATGTAAATGTAGAATGTAAATTGAACTCTTCGGGAAAAAGTGCACAAGCATTTCAAAATGGCCCCAGGGAAAGTGTTGAATTAACCGTACCTTGACTTAAAAGCAGAGTAAAAGTATTAGAATAGTACGTAAATACAAAGCTAATAGGAACAACAAGGGATCTGCCTTCGGTGAGCTGAGAGCTCATTGGAATTAAGGGATTCTGAGTGGTGTGTTTGCATGCTGGGAACTGTGGTTCAGAATGTCATGTGTGCCTAGAACTCAGATGCCACATGCGGAAAGCCTTTTAGTAATAACAGCACCTTGGGTTACAGGGGTATTTCGCTTGTTTTTCACTTAGTTTCCACTAATTGTATAAGTTTGTGCCAAAGTGTTGCACTTCATTTTTAAATCCTGGATATCACCTAAAAGAATAAATCTCTGTGTTCCTGTGTATACCCTGTTAGTTATGGGGTTGTGGTTTGGAGAACATATTTACAAAATTCAAAATGCTGCTTAGTGCTTAGTGCTTAGTGCTAGAAAAATATCAATAAGGCATTTTAGCATAGCAGATGGCAACTGTGTGACGTCAGTTCATTGGCAAAGTACAAACACATACGGTAGACGGTGAATCATCATAAAAATAAAACTTCAAATTAATAAAAAAATTTATGTAAGCACCATCAATAGCAGCTACTGACATACAGAATGTGTTACCTTGCCCCATTTCCACAGACTAGACTTCAGTTTAGTCACTTCTCACTGAAATACAGGTTTAGAATGGACTCATTGTCAGGAAAAATAAAATTAAACATAGGAGCATTAACATTAAATACAGTATTATGGCAGGAACATGGTCACCAGTCAATGACTGCAATCTTTTATTAGGTCCTTTTATATTATAGGAACACTATATGCTAACCAATTTTTCAGTTCCTTTTGTGTGTGTTTTTCCACCTACACCACTCAGCAGGGTGCTCTTCCTACCGGTGGCCCAGAGGCCGTGGGTAACCAATTAAAACGAGGCGTGTCCTCATCACTATCTATTGTTGGGACTACACATTTCCCATGTTTGATCTTTGGTTGCATAAAGGGTAGATAATGAAACAGGACATTTCACGGAGCCATTTAAATGGACATGGATTTTAGGACAAAAAAATACATGTACCGTTACTTCAGATCCTGTAGGTCAATAATTGATTTTGTGTTCCTTCACCTCTGTCATCTCACGTGATCCTGAGTGAAAAAGCCTCCAAGGCTGATGTTCCATCTTCATGCGCTGGGTCCGGTTCCCTGGTCGTTGAGAGAGGTGAGTCTGCCCTGTGCGTCTCCGTGTGGATCAGAGACAATCTGCTCTGCCTTTCCTCAAGCCCATCTCGACATCATCTACTGCAAGCATCTGATGGCTGGTCTGGTCTTTACTCCTTGTGGATGAGACTGAGATCCCAAAGGGTCATCATCAGTGCTCACAGATGTCCTGATGTCTCCCAGAATAGACAGGTAATGCTGTGTCCTTTACTGTGTCTCTCAGTGTCCAGCGTGTGATAGAGTGCTGGGCCGTGCTTGGGTCTGTCTCATAGATTTGGCTGCGCCCGTATTGTGTAACTGAAGCCCTGTAGTTTATGTATGTGTTGACAGGCCATTGTCTTTATGGCCCAGTGGGCTACAGCCTGAATACAGATATTTCGTCTGTATGTAAGAAAGCTCCTCTGTCTGGGGTCACATGGAGTGCCCTAAAAAAACATTAACTGGTCAAGAACACATAAAAGACACTGTGAAACTGTTAAATTCTTTCAGTAAAGATCATTGATACTTCTGGTATCAATATGCACAGCAGTTCATGAGATATCTAATTAAATTCACCTTAAATATTTGTACTTTGATCAGCGAAAGAAACATGTCAGCATTTGGTTCAAAAATATAAACCATACCTGATGATACATACAGTAAGGATCTTGTTTCTTGCCACTTTTGTTAATCTGTTAAAGAGGAAAATAGGTTGGGGTAAACACGTGTCAACACGTAAAGAAGTATATTGAACATGCAACCATGAATGCTCTTATTTACTTAATCAACAGCCAGAGGAAAAGCCTTCAGAGCAGCATTATCAGAACTCTGGAATGGAACTAAATCATCAATAAATACTCCACCCACACAGGGTTCAGATTGGATAATGCAGTTCTGACACAGAGCCACAGGGCTCCTGTTCAGGTGTGTGTGTGTGTGTGTGTGTGTGTGTGTGTGTGTGTGTGTGTGTGTGTGTGTGTGTTTGTGTGTTTTCTGAGCTTACATAAGCAGATTACCTGCTGTCTGGGGAGCAGAGTCCTGTACTGAGCATGTGCAGTCTCAGTGCTGAGTGATCAGTAAATTCATGGAGGCCCTGAGGGGGGTTCTCTCTCCCAGCCCCTGCAGCTTCATTAGGAGTTCTCATTATGCAGGCACCCTGCGGCAGCGCTTAGCACCTGACCCCCTGGGTCCCTGCGGTCTGTGGCATTACCGATAATTAGCAGCTGGCCTCCTGTTCTCAAACCCCTATAAGGCTGGTTCCACACACCCTCAACAGCAAGAAGGCTTCTCTTTCCCTTCTGCTGCTCCGACCCAGTTTCACGCCGCATATGTTTTTAACAGTGTTCTCATGAATATTCCATATGGTGATTTTTAACCAGTTATTTCCTGGAAATCCCGAAACAGATGAATCCTGGTTCTATGGCCCTGTCATGGCTGGAGAGGCCAGACAGGGCTGGATCTCTCCAGTGACGTCGTACGCCGACACACTCCTGCTCCTCAGGGCTTGAGTGCACACATAAGGGCCGAGGGGTGGCTGTGCTGTCTCTGTCTCTGCACCGTGTGGGCATCGGTTCTTATGTGACAGCACATCATGAGCTAGGACCTTGTTCGCAATGACGGTAGATGTCTGCTCCTTCATCTATCTGCTCTGGCCTGAGTGAAGTCCTTGGTCTCTTGGCAGCAGCTGAGTCATTGCTGCTCCGGGCCTCCTACGCCTCAGTCTAGTGCAGCAGGGCACTGTGCGCTGAGCCCCCCACCCGCTCAGGGACAGACCTGCTCATATTGATGCAGTGTGCGACATTGGCCACCGTGTGGTGCTGTCTTCTGCTTCTCAGTCAAGGAGGAGGATCCAATGGGGAGAGCCAGTAACCCCCCAGTGCCCCTCTAACACTGTTTGGAACGTGCAGCCAATCTCTGCATCAGCCCTCTTATGCAAGACTCTCCTTGGCTTTCTAATGAATAAGCACTCATGAGAAAGCACAGTGTGTTCAGAACATCACAGGCATTTTCCTCCTCGTTGTGCAATTTCCCATCAGTGTGAAATCTTTGCAGTGACAACACAGAAAAAAGTCAAATGCTTCAGAAAGACGCAGGATAAGGGAAGCTATCCGCACCTCTTAACGTCGTCTGGCTTGTTCAGTCAGGACAGTTACATAAAGCATAGCTAATCACGTAACACAATTATAGGACATATCGGGGGCTTGTTTAAGGGGTGTTTATCACAGGAGAATCAATCCATCTATTTCTGGCATTTGGTTACTAGTCATGTCATGATGCAGGCTGAAGCATTATTTGATACGGTTCTTTGATATGCCTACAGGGGCGCTTTTCTTTTCAGGGAAGCATAATTTGTAGACACCCAAACACGCAGCATGTATTATGCAGTGTTTGGTTTAGCTGGGCATATCATCAGACGCCGAGGATAGGCACCGCTGCCATCTGCGTGCCATGACACGATCATTCAGGAAAAGCCAGATCACACCTTCATCCCCCACATTTACATCCTCACCCCCAGTGCTTCCCCAGGGGGCCCACACTCAGCACAAAAGCACATGTCAATAACAGTCCAACAGCAGGGGCCTACTGCAGCAAGCAGCCATCAGATGATTGATTCCATTAGATGTTGGGTAGCTTGATACACAGATTAATGATTAGAGAACACACACATGAGCTCTCATACACTGTTAATTCAGACTCATTCCACACAGTGGTATTTGCAAACTACACCCCAGTATTCAGATAAATCCACACAAATGCATGCCGTGCAGAGTGATTAGCAGGTAGACAGTGACAGAGGCCTGCCGTGACTGAATTATGTGAGGGAGAATGAGCCGAGCAGAGCCAGTCCATCCTCCTGCCACTGTTTACCCCTGGAGCTAACCTGATCCCCTGCTGTTCACTCAGCTTCACACAGGGGCCACCACACGCATGCTCTTTCCTCTAGCTTTTCAAAATAAAAACCTCACGACTCCCAGATTTTCAGCACACCAAGAGCTGCAGATCAATATACAGATCAATCTCAGCCTAGGGCCTTACTCTGTGATTGCACGTGGCAAGCGCCCAGTAGCTGTTCCCCAGATCTGATTGGCCTTTAACTAATATCACTATGAATAAGGGAGAGGTGGGATTCTTATGAGGGTCTGCCTGTTTAAAGCAGGTTTCCCATTCAAAGCATGACATTCAGAGTATTTTCAGCTCTCAATAAACCCTCAAACATTTTTTCCACTCAGACCTTTTCTTGCTGAATGACCTTTTAACTTCAGAATTGCAACTGTAGGATGTGATTATGTAAGGAGAGTGGAACTGTAATGACGGTCTTGGAGAGTGAGGTGATGAGGTCAGTCTCTCTCCGTACCTTTGTGCGTTGTCTTGGACTGGCTGGCAGCGACGCTGGTCAGGTCGGTGGGTAGACCCACATACACCCCACCGTAGTTCCTGTGGGGGGGCATGGTGAGGCGTACACTGGGTAAAGGATTTCCTTCTCTTTCACACACACACGCACGCTCAGTAAATGACAGCTAATGCAAGACGCAGCTGTTAAGTATTTGTGAAGGCAGCCAGTTCTAATCCTGTTTGATGTATTACTCTGGCTAAGGTCTGTGCCACTATATGCAAATGAAATGTATGAAAGCATTTTAGAGATGGTAATCAATCACCTCCCCTTGAAACCTTGAGGTCAAACAGCACAACTTTGCAGTGCTCGGCCCAGAATATAAATGTATGAATAGGTTTCCATGGGACCAGCTGCTCTGGGGGCTACAATACAGTAGAGGACTGGGTGACAGACCCCATGGTTTGTGTTACATTTCTTTAAACAATGATTTTAATCACCTATACAAAGACAGGGAAGATGCTAAAACAGTGAGCACTAATGTGGTCTGATGGAAGTGTAAGACAGTGAGAGTGAATACAGTGGAAATGCTTGGTACCTTCGTTTCTCATCGTCTGGCGAGGGCTCCTCTGTCCTGTGTGCAATAAACATCACAGATCAGTGCCCCTCAGCTGCTGTACAGAGCATTTACACAGCACAAAGGACAGATAAGACGCACTCTGAGCACCAGTGAGAGCAGCACTCTGAGCAGGCGCACAGAGGAGCAGACATCTCCAGCTACTTAATGAGAATACACAGAAGAGCCTCCTCAGTAGAGCAGATGACTGTGTTTGATTGGCTCTGAGAGTGCCCCAAACAGGGAGAAAAACACTGGGAGGAAAGTCACTCCAAGTGAAGGCAAGGGATTGAGGCTAGTCACTCACTGCTGCAAGTAGCTTACACGTCCTCCCTCCTAAGTGAATGCAGTGCAGTGAAAGCCGTTGGTTTTCCAGGCATAGATTACTGAGAGTGCACAGGCTTTCACACAGGATGCATGACTGGGGTGTGCTAAAGTTTCGCCTGCCCACTCAATCCTATATCTAAACCAGTGACTGTCAATTCAGGCTGTGTTGTGTCTGTGGAGAGAGACAACGTATATCGCGGGAGATTGTGGCCTTCAAATGAGATGCGGAGTGTTCCTCATTTGCAGTGCAAAGGTACAAAGCCTTTGTGTGGAACATTTATTCTCACTGACTCAATGGTAGCATCATCCCATTCAGTGCTGCTTCAGCCTGCAGTGGATTACCGGGGCTATTTCAGACTTCACAGATAAATGACTGCAAGCTCAAAGGAGAGATTTTCTGTTGAAGATGGACTGGGGTAGGGGAAAACACCTTGTGTGTGTCTGCATTCTGTTACAATGTCATGACCGGCTGGAGTCTGAAGTGTATCTTACTCGTCTCATGGCTCATGTCCTAGCATGATTTAATAATCACTATGTATTGCCTGTTGCCTGTTTCACACTCTTTTCATATAATCAGGTCTACCACTGATTCTGTGGCTTGGGTTGTCTGTTGTCACCCAGTATCACTTTGTCACAATACTTTTTGTAACATGAACACTTGCTGAAGGTAACATTTTATATTACATCTGAAAGCCTCAGAGAACTGGAAATGGCAGAAGCAGGTTGTCTAAATCATGTTCATTCTGAGCTTTTCAATAGTCAAAATCTGCCAATCCCTGTCTGTACAGGCTGTAAGGCTGGCCAGTTAAATGATTTCTCGTTTAGACACACCCACACCTCATGCTTGTATTTCTGTTAGATTTTGTTTGAGGTACTATTAAATGGGGACCTTTTTCTTGCCCAAAATGTCTGCAACAGCATTAGAAGGCCAGTACACAGTAAAACTGAGATGACATACAGTATCTTGTGCTATATGTGGTCAGGTTCTGTCAGTACACATTGTCACTGCGTGTGTAGATGACTGACTGTCTGGAGGGGGGTTGTTATGTCTGAGCCAGGAATGTGAAAGCTGTGATTGTGCTGAGCTCAGAAAGGCTGTCTAATCAGCGCTGGCTGACCCAGGATCAGCAGTCCTGTTGTGATCCTTTCTGAACAGTCGACTTGATGGGATGTTTATCCGCAGGTGCGTGCTTTGGCCTTTGACTGGCTGAAGGATTCTGGGAATTGTTTTGAAGGGGCTTCACCTCCCGCACACACAGCTCTGCATGCCTTCTTAACTTGAAAGGGCTGGAAATCCCCCCCCAACCCCCAACCCCACCCCCAACTAAATAGCTTTCAATGGCTGTGTGAAAGTGAAAAATACACTTTTTGTATCCTCTTGCCATTGATTGACTGAGGCCAGGCATGTCTACATTCTACTCCTTAAGAAATGAGAAGGTGCCCTTACTATGGGCACACTGCTGAGAGGAAGGAAGAATATACGGTATCCGTGTGCTGGCTGTGGGGACAGAGCCGATCTCACTGTGCACTCAGGCAGGCATACAAAACCTGACATTCCGTTTGTACACATCTGCTGAAGCAGCACCCACTTTGTGTTTTGCTCTAGTACTATCATGTTAGAGCCCTGCCTGTACAGCCACAGTAATCCCTGTGATACTTACACGTCTTTTGAAGCGTCGGCTGGACCTGCATAAAAGGAAAATAAAATTGATCATGTGGATGCAACAGACGGCACTGGATGTTACCATTTCTTTAAATACTATAAGTATAAATGTAATTTTTTGAATATTTGCTTTATTTTAATACAAGTGGACCTTTAAGCCATTTCAAACATGCCTGCTCTAGTGGGTTAAGATATATTTCTCTGAGTAAGAAATTATCCATTTTTCTGGCCACATATAAAATGATAAATTCATACAAATAAAATGACATGTTTTGAAGCACACAATGCAAAGCCACAAGCAGTCCACAGTAACAGAGAAAAACAAATTCTAAAGAATTTCCACAATATATGGTGCATTGTTGAGTTTGCTTGTCTAGTTAAAATCTTGTTATTCAAGCTCCAGGGAAAAAGAAAAAGCTCTTTAAGCAGTACAGGCCTGCCACAGTTTAACTAAGGATTCAACAGGTCTCCAGGGATACCCAATCGCTCTCTACAGGGCACCCGACTGGCTGTTTCCTACTTTAATTGAAGACTCCACCACACAACAGCTTGACATCCATGCATGCAAAAAGAGTCAAAGGTCACAAACAAGTTGAAGCTGGTCTGGAAGACCAGGAGAGGAAAAGGGATTGTGCTAAACCCTTGCTGTCCTAAGCAGGCCTTATTCAGGCATTATTCCTATAACCAGACATGCAGAATCCAATGAGCTCTGTCTGATTTCAGACTGAACTTCACAGAAGGAAAGCAGGCGAGGAGGCTGCCACAGATGCAGGCTGTCTCTCTGGCACGTGGAGGCTGGAGCTTAAAGAGAAAGAAACGCAACCCCATGGAGTCCCACCTTGAGCATACGCTGCGCATACAGCCACTCATGGAAATATCTGGCAATGTGGAGGTGTGCTGAAAGCAGCAGGGTGGAACCAGAGCAGGTCCCAGGGCACATCTGGGATGGACTTTTAATTGGCAGGTAATTACTGTGTGCAGCTTAGCCTGTTCACATGCCTCAGAGACTCTCTTATCAATAGGAGACGATAAGGCATGGCTGCTGGCTTTCTTAGTGTGTTCACCATAGCAGAGAGCTCTTTACAATATTAATAATTCTTGGTGCTATATATACCTGCTTCAGACTTCATATACATATGCAAACACACCCGCGTGTATATATATATATATATATATATATATATATATATACACACATGTATAGAAAGAGGGAGAGAGGCACAGAGAGATTCAAAGACTGCCCAGTTTCTTTTGATCTAACACTTCTGTAGTTACCCATAACCTCTGTTTATACTGGGAGCAGCCAGGTCTCTGGTCTGAGAGACACGTCTCCATCACTAAACCAATGGACAGGGTGGCAGGTCACCTCCACCAGGCCAGACAAGGTCATCGGAAAAGGGCACCAGCACAGGGGGTTACCAGCAGTCCATCTCACCTTATGTTCACTCATGCTGTCACACTCAGGATATACCCCAAACATTTCAGACATGAAATGGCTCATATTTCTGTCAGAGCCCTCGTGTCACCATTTATAATACTGATATGCAAAAACCTTGATTGATTTTTACAACCAATGCCGCCCTTGATCGTATAAGTCACATGTGAGATTTCTGAAAGTGACGTCTTGCTTCAGTGAGCACCTTTAACAGTTATTACACAAAGAGTCTGCTCCTCTGTGATTAGCCTTCGCTGTTGTCTCTGATCAGTTCAAAGGATGGAGCTCCACACAGCCCTCTCCATGATAAGCTGTCATGAGGATTACGGGCTGGAGGAAAGTGAGTCTGCCAGCACACATTCTGAGGATTAGAGTCATTTTACTATCATGCCTGACAGTGCCAGATGCAGACAGCGCACACAGAATGGACTTCGGGTTTCTGAGAGAATGTTAAAAAGCACATTAGTCTCCCTGTCTCCACTGCAGGAGCTGGGAGACCTTGGGCCCGCTGCATTTGTCTTATCCTCATCAACTTAAGCCTGATGATCGATGGTTACTTTAAAAACTCCTCTGCCACAAAGAGGACACCCAAGAATATAATCAGGTATATTACGATAAAAATCTTGCTGTAGGTATGAGCAGAGAAAGGTGCCAGTCAAACTCTGCATCCCAGAGCCCCCTTTCTGGGACCTTTATATCTAATCAGAACATGACATTGGTAGACCCAGGTTTGGTGACAGACGGAATAGCTATAATATCCATGCCCTCGCACTGCTCTCTCTAAAGAAGAGCAGATCACTCAGCTGATCCAGGTTCAGTGAAGCTTTCAACCTTTTCTTCCCACTGCATTCCTCTGCTCTCCACCCCCCCGTGAGCCCCAGTCATTTCAGGAGGTCAGAGCCTTTCCCTGTGCTGTCCACACTCACACAAAGACACACAGACACACACACACACAGAGGCACAGTGCTGGCACACTCACCTCCTCCAGAGGTGCTGGTGGCCGAGGAATTGCCACAACCCATCTCACATCCACTGTGCCTGGTCACAGCAAGCGGCAGAGAGAACAGAAGGGAAGCTGGGATGGGAAGGTGCAGGCAGAGAAGCCACAGAGGGAGGGAAAGAAGGCTGAGGGATTCGCAGTGTCCTCCTGTTCCAGAGGTTTTCCAGCAGCCGCTCTCTCTAGCACTCCCTGTGTCTCTCCCTCCTGCACCACAGCACTGTCTGAAGGGAAAGGATGGAGGCAGGCACATTTACAGGAAGAGAGGGAGAGAGAGAGAGAGAGAGGGAGAGAGAGGGAGATGCTGTGCCCTCACATGCTTCGTTCTTTTCCTCCACCCTGACAGGGTTGCCCAGGCAACGGGGGAGTGGGTAGGGGAGGGGGAGGCTCAGCCAATTGAAAGCCTCCAGTTTTGCAACAGAAATTAAGTGAATTTATGGGACATCTCCAAACCAGTGTGTATGTCACACTCTATATTTTTAACCTGGTAACATGTACTTTTAGGAAACAGGTTGAAATAAATGTCCCATGAACAGAGACACACCCCCCTGTGCTGAAATTTTGACTCCAATTGTCCCTTCAGAATGAGAAATGCTGAACAAAAAAAGCATTCATGGTCAAATGTAGAGGACCGTTTCAGTATAGATGAAAAAATGTTTTCTCATCCAGTCATGTAGTTTGTCAGCACAGTGAGCAGAGATGTCGATGTTTTGCTCAGCCGGTCAGACTAATGGCCCACCTGTTTGAGCAGGATGGGGGGAGCAGGAATGGATCACAGACCTGCTCCTCTCCCACGTGCTCAACAGCACAGGGTTACCAGCACGTACACACCAAACACACAGCATCTCAGTCCCCGAAAATTTCCAAACGCGCACGGCCCAGTGAGCTCATTAGAGCGACATCTGCTCAGCGTTAGGGGAGCGCAGCTCTCCTCCTCACTCACGCTTTGATGTGCACGCGTTGTGAAGGCAGAGAGGAGTGGGGACAGTGCGGAGCAGGGCCGGTCTCACAGAGGCCGAGCTGGTTCTGAGGCTTCGGTTCTCAGGGCTAATGAGGTTGGATTGAGGTCCAAAGAGGCAGCAGCAGGCCGCTGCGGAGTCTCTAACGAGACACGGGCATCTAATTAAAAACTGCAACAGCAGGAGAGGGACGGGGCTTACAGTGAGAGAGTACCCCTGTGTGTGTGTGGGGGAGAGGAGGGGGGGTCAGCTGCCTGTCATGAAGTGCCAGCACACACTTTTCTGCTGAGAGTCTAAACACATGGATAGGTCTGCTGGCTATAGGAATGCAGCCCGGCGTTTAAAACGAGAAAATAACTGTCCAAGTGGTGGGACAGGGGCGAGTGGGCTCAGAATAAAGAGCCCCTGCAGCCTTGCTCTTTTTTCTCAGGCATTCCTGCTGATTGCAATCTCTCCATTCACAGCGTATGATTAACTGCAGTGAGTCATCATCATCCACACTTCCTCCACATTCTGTTTTTCCAGCACATCGGTAGCAATCTGCCGTTCACAGCACTTTTTATAGTCGCTTGTCTTTATTTTTCATTGTATCTCATAACTTATTGAGTGATCTTCAATACAAGTCAATGTTGCCATATATTATCATAATATGACTACTTAGGCAAATACACAAAATGCTATGCAGTCATTTTTAAGTGATATGACATTGTGTCATGTTTTTGTATAATATTTATGTAATAACTGATATTCTACTGTGATTTGAATAATATGATCATTGTGATTAATATTGTGGTATTGACATGTGTCACACTGTATACCTCTGAGAGGAATGTACTCAGCTCTGATGGACCATGTTTGCAGTACAGTTTGAAATATTTGTGCGCTAGGTTACATCAATTATTTCTTTGTCAGCTTTAGTACCAAATTACATGTTCTGTTGTATTCATAGAAGACAGTCTGATCCAAGCTTTGGAAATATTGAAAAGCTCCTTGAAGGATCCTTGATCCTTGAAGGAATTGTGTTTGCTCAGCTTTTTGGTTTCATATACCCATGGCCTTTATGATTTATCATTCTATGATAGGATTCATACCTTATTCAAGAAATCAAATGCAAATTCAGTGCCTTCCCATTTGAGATGTATTGAAGCTGTTGGTCAGGATTGCATAATTTGCTCAATTTATACTTAAACCTATTGAAAACAACGGTCATTATTTTCTTGATCATTCAAATAGGCCCTGCAATGACCGAAGCCATTTTCTGTAAATCCTCGTTTTGTGCACCTTGACATCTCTACGAGCCTTAGCACTTAATTACGCGACACTGCACACACAGCACGTATTGTTCCCTCTAGTGGACAGTGACGCACAGTACTCAGCCATGTTGAAAGGTATTCTATGACAAGACAATGGAAATGGAATATAACACAGTCAGGACAGGACGAACTGCAGCATGCTTGTTCCGTTTTAAATCGTGTTCATGTGAACCCAACTAACAAAAGACGAAAATAAAGCCCGTCACTTTATTACTGATATGTAGGCATATGACGTACGAGAGCTGTAGTCTTCCGCTTGACCAGCAGAAGGCGCTGTTGTCGAAGTATACAGAGGTTTTACACAAAATCATTATAAGCGCATCATTACAAGCGAAAAGAAATGGTGACGTTTCAGCATTTCACCTTTACCTAGTAGAACACACCGAAATACACCCAGCATCACCAGTTGAGTAGTTCACAGTGTGACCAAGTGACAGAACAATTTTTCCAAAGCAATGCCATGAGATGTTTTGCCCTTTTACGTTTCATCTTTTACAATTTACTATAGGTGGTGGCCTGAACCTGTTGATCTACGAAATAATATTATCCGTTATAACTGACAGTTGCTTACTGTAACTACCGTCTAGACGATATTTAACTAATAAAATGGTAACGCGTGCGTAAGCATCTTGTGAAGTTTATAATCAAATAATCTAAGATCCACTTCTCAAAACCATAAACTGTTATTAAAAAGATGTGGTAAAATGAATTGTCTGTGACGTTAGTCCTGCATTTGCATCGATACAGCAATGCTTTTTGATCCAACGCAAACGTTCTTTATTGGAGATGGGTTCGCCGTGTGTTTGCTCACTCTGGTGCTCGCGTTTGCACCGTGGCTGCTGTGACCGTCTGCAAACAAACCGTGTGTCGACCGCTGCAACACAGCTCTCTGGGAAAGCGAGTCCATACGCTAAATAATTCAATACTGTTCTTTCCTCTGTGAACAAGATGCCGGCCGTCCACAAACTACTTCTCGAAGATGCTCTGCAGGACAGTCCGCAGGTAAATGGGTCTAAAGCGTCTCGTATTCGCATTCCTCATATTATTCTGTTCGGTAGACATGTTGCGTTCAAGCAAAATGGACATGATGGAAAACTTAGGCAGTCGTATCTATTAAGCTACTATCCCCAAAACGCTGCGTTCGCTATTTAGTACCGGAAGTTTGTAATTGCTGTACATTTTCGGGGTTGTTCGAAGACTATTAAGCGAGGCAGAAGTATGTAAGATCTGAAATGTCATGATCGTGAATGCACCATCTGCTTTATTTGCATAAGCCCTGTCAAGCGGCAGTTTTCCTCCACGTCTGTGACGTCCACAGTAGCTGTGCAGTTGATGGGGGATGCCTTTTAAATAAAGACAATAATTACATGCCTGTTCCTATGAGAGCGATGCTCGACTTGTGCATTATGTGTTTGAAACACAGCCTTTAACCACTCTCACATCAGAACCTTAGTGATCTCTCACAGAGGTTTGGGGGGTTTGTATTAAACACTGCGCTAGGCCCGCTCAGAGACGCACGGAGGATGGATTTGGTTTGATGGAATCCACAAAAAAGAGCTAGCGAGCTTGCTAATGCACAGAAGGTTTTGTACAGCGCCATGACAGCTTGACTGCCAAGTCGATTCCTGACGGGCAACAGGAGCTGGAGTAGTATTGTTTTTAACCGTATTTACTTACTGTTTTAATGGTTTCCTAGTACGGACAAACATAACATATCGTGATTTTGAGCACGTAGACTTCGAAGTCAAAGGATTTACCCCGAACCAAATATATGCTTGGTGACTAATTATATCCTGTATTTTTACAGGAGCGAAATTGCTACGTAAAGAGAATCGATTTATTGTGATGTGTGTTGAAATAGGTCAGATGGGATTTTTACAAAGTAACAGCGGATGTCCGCATCTTCTTAGTTCATTTCTTGAAAGCATTTTAATTTAATGGGGAAAACGTGGTCTTTTAAGATAATGGATCATACGGACAGGCTGCGTTTTTTCTGGACGGGTGGGTGTGACTATACTTGTATAAATTCTCCAGGACTGAATCCATTATTGTGACTCAACGGGGAGAAAATACTTACGAAAAACACCCCGTCTGGATGGGATATTGCAAGGAATGAGTATTGCAAAACAGATTAGCTGTTGTTAGGAATATTAACTTTACACATACAATATACGTAAGTGTGTTTTTCTTCTGTAATGTATTCTATACCAGAGGTATTGTTTTTTTTTATGCGTTACAGCTGAAGACTGCAGAAACAAATGAATAATTTTGCAGATAATCCCTGTAACTGCAGGCAGGCACAATTAAAATTATACTGTGGACACATGCTTTCTCAGTTATATCATCTGTCATTGCGGTGTTAAATAGTGTAAGGAAATGTAAACTTCAAGATAGACAGTTATCAAGTGTCAGCTGGCCAGGTAGATAAAGCATGGCAATGCTATAATTATGGCATTGGAGTCATCCCTGGGATCTTCTCTGAGGTTATATACACTGAAGCACTTTATTTTATACAACAGCACATCTTCAGGTGTGTTATTTTGCTCACACCACAGTGTTTTGCACATCTGCAGTATTAGCTAATTTCAGTTTCAAACACTGTTCATGTGTACATGTATTTCTTCAAAAATACACTACATTTGATGTTAATTAAGGCAGAAAATTACAAATTCTGTTAAATGATATTAGAGTAAGCAGTGTGTAATGTTCTCTTGTGGCCAGTTAGAGGTTACACACATCTCACAGTAAAACTTTACAGATATATATATGTAAAGAATAGCCTACATGAATTTACTTATGAAGGGAACACTCAGTGAGGGATATATGCAACCATAAATGCTTCTTAGACTCTTAGGTACAGGCCTATGAAGTTTGCAGTGTCTTGGGTCTTGAGGAAAATGGCATCAGTAAGTTGCCTTGAAAGTTAAAGTGTAATTATTTTAGTGATAATCTAAGGTTAATTGAGGTGGATTCCTGTCAATATTAGCAAGCTATGTACAAGGGATGTTTGCAGTGGTTTCTGGGATGGTGTTTTTATGCTTCCATGCTTGAGGTGACGGTCAGTCAAGGGAAGTGACAATCAGACAAGGGGTTATTTAAGGTCTGATTTTGAACCACCTCGCCTCAGTAACTATGTTTAGAAACTGTCATTCATGCAACAGGTTTGTCTTTCTGACTCCCAGAGCCAGGGACTGACGGTTTAAGGCACAGCTTTGCTTGACTGGAGCTGTGCTCCAAAGGTACCCCTTAGTGAAGTGAAAGCCCTTTCTGAGCACAATATCCTGTGTCATCATTTCACTCGCAGCGGTAATGGACAGCATTACCCTTACTGCTCAGTAGGGGTCCTCTCTACAGTTTAATGCCAGCAGCTGTCATGTACTGTACAGCAGACATGGCTCCAAAACGTATCTGTCTTTCCCATTAAATACATCTGTGTAATGTGAGAATTATAGCAGCTAATGTTATAAATAATATGTATTCCAGTCATCCTACACAGTGAGTGCACACATTGCATTGTTTGCTTTTCAGCATCTAAACCACACCCCTGCCACCTGGGATCTAAGGTGTACTCACAAAGCAAATAACAGTAACGCAAAGCCCAGTCACTGTGTCTCTAAGGTGTGTCTCTGAACAGCAGGCCCTGACTCTGTGTGTGTGTGTGTGTTTGACCCACAGACCCGTTCCCTGCTCAGTGTGTTTGAGGAGGATGCTGGGACACTCACAGACTACACCAATCAGCTGCTTCAGTCTATGCAGAGAGTGTATGGAGCTCAGGTAGGAGGGCACGTGGCCAGACTGCAGCGATGTAAACCAACTTATATTCTGAATGGTATAGTAAAGTTTCAAACATTCATAGTTTTTCTGAATCCTGTTGTGGTGAAGCGAGTGTTTTGAGTATATGATCTGCACAGTTTGAGGTTACTCAGCACACTATAGATTTTGTTTACATCACAAACCCATAAGAAGGTAGTTGAGAAGATGATTATGTTTCATTGGCTGCTTTTCATTGGCCCATGATGCCTTTCTCTGCTTTGCAGAATGAGATGGCGCTGGCCACAGAGCAGCTGTCCAAGCAGCTTTTGGAGTACGAGAAGCAGGTAAACGGGCGAGAACTGTCCGAGTCCTGGGTGGGACTTATCCTTCTGATGGAGGTCACAGCCCAAGTCTCAGACTTTAGCATTGATTTGTGTGAAGATGTATACACATCACACATGTATAAACAGAGTATAAAACTGCCAGTGACAACAGTGAAGCCAAACTGGTCTGAGAAGTTGACTTATTGATGCCACTTCCTGTGTCTCCTTGGGTTACCAGCCTGATTCACATCTGAACTTCAGAATTATACTGCAGGTCCAAATCCTATTAAGAATGTAAATCTGAGTAATAGCTTATTCTCTGTGTTGCAACATCCCGTGGTAAATAAGATGTATTGGATCTGAAGTGCACATATCAGAGTGGAGCAGCATGAGTTCATTGGTTAGGATTATTTAAGATTATAACACTCAGCATATTACAGTTGGATTTGCAGGCACACATTCCCGTTTTCTGAAAGATTAAGGTTTTATTTTGCTGTGGGTTATTTTGACTACAGAATTAATTTCATTCATTGCTGATCTGCATAAAAATATGTGTGAAAATGTATTGGTAAACATCAGCCTGTGGTGGGTGCAATCCAGGCATGGACCTTTATTGTCTATCTTCCCATCAGACATTGCACATGGATTGATAATAGTTGTTTTGAATTGAAATTTGCCTTTGATGTCCTCTACAGAATTTCACCCTTGGGAAGGGCGATGAGGAGGTCATCAGTACGCTGCAGCACTTTGCAAAAGCCGTGGAGGAGGTGAGTGTGGAACCTGCAGTCCCACAGTGTGGGTAAACAGAGGGCCGAGGCTGCTTCATGGAGTCTGTTGTTAGCCGAGTCCAGCAGGGTGTCATGAGTGACAGCGCACAACACACAGTACCGGGGGGAGGCAGTGTGCAGTGCGCTTTGTCAGACCTGTCAGTTTGCCCATGTCTCCCTGGTGAGTATAAAAATTCATACCCGCCTTTCTCAGTTTCACAGTTTGGATTATTTACTGATCAATGATTTGTGAGTGTTCTTACAGCAGCTCCTGTAGTGGTAGCGCCATCCGGTGGATGAAAGGCCCACTAGAGCTGTAGATGGGCCTTCCTCTGCACCCCAGTCAGTCTCCACTGGCTGCAAATGGACTACAGTAACATTCAGGCAGATGTGGAAATCATGTGATTATTACTCCATACTGTTGTGAAAAGGCTGCTGTAAATGTCACGATGCAACATGGCTGTTTAGAATGGTAGTCTTTTGAACAAGCTACCACTCTAACATACTCTAACTTGCTGTGTGACTTAGTCATAATGCAGGGAAGAACCACAGGGTACAAGGAAATGCACAAACAGCATAATTCTCTCTATGGGGGATGGAAGGCCCGGCTATGAAGCAGGTGTAAAATCCATCTGGGAATGGCAGGGGGGATTTAACAGATGGGCCAGCTCGGATACTTCTCCAAGGTCATTTGCATTGTTGTAGTTAAAGGTAAAACCAAAGTCGACACTACAGTATAGTATAGTACACCATAGTACTGAGGTCCGTGGGCATTACATGGCAGGTTTTTAAATGCTTGGTGTGTCCAGTAGAAAACACCTTGACCTTTTATGAAACTACACTAGGACCTTTTGCCGGGGTATGAAAGGGTCTGAGTTCCTGTTGGAGTTGCAGTGCTCTGATTGTTGTGCATGAGAGACAGAGCTCTTGGAATGTATATTATTAAGGAAGAGTCTGTTTGAAGGAAACACAGGCCGGACAGAGCTGAATCTGCTTTCACTCTCCACAGAGGCGGAGAGAGTGAGAGCAAGAGTGGGAGTGAGTCATACAGCAAATCTAACTACCCATAATAAGAGTAGTGCACAGTGCATTGCAAAGATGAGTATCAGGCTTTTAGACGGCCTGTGATGGTACAGACCCCCTGGCTCAGAGACCTGGGTGTGCATGCTGTGAGGTGGAGACAGAGCCGCAGCAGTAACTGCTAGTGGGAGGGTATTGCGAGCCAGCGTGTACAGTGGGTTACTGTGCGCATTATTTTCTGTTAGTATTAATGTGTTTGATGTTTGGAATGAATGTGTTGGTGGGAGACACTGTTAATGGTGGTACACTGTTAATCTACATGGTGATGGGCAGTTAGTGGTTGTCTTGCACTGTATGTTTATGTTTGTGATTAGGATTGTTTGTTAATTGTATTGAATTAACTGTAGAAAGCATTAATCCTGCCATCTGTAATATCCAGCTATAAGCCACGCCCGTACAGCAGTAATAGGCAGCATCATCCTGTTCTGCTAACCTGTGCCATATTGTGTCATGTGAGTGCGTATGTGTTTGTCTGTCATTGGCTGTCTGATATTTAAAGGTCCTTGTCTCTGTGGGAGAGGTACATTTGCCCAACGGGGTGAGGCTGGACACCTCATGCGAGGGACAGCTGTCTGTCCATCTGTCTGTCTGTTTGAATGCATCCGCATCTTTGGTTTGTTATTTTTTATTAGTGCTGTGATAAAGGTCATTGAACTGCATTTTGTGATCATGTGGGTTTGTGGCTGATTCGGTCGTGCGAGTTGGCTGGCCTGTGACACTGCCTATCATCATTCATTCATGATGTGAAGCATTTTCAAAGTGGAGATTTCCTCAAGGGGGTGTTTTTACCCTCCCCTGATCCTTTGAGATACATATTGACACCCCTTTTAACCTGTACACATTGCAGTGTATAGAGTAATGTGAATAAATCAATGTTCAATTATAGAAAGGCTGCCTCAGAGGGATTATTAGATATTCTGCCACTAAATGGTTCTCTGGTTATGTAAAAAAAACTGACTCAAAAGGAGAAGGAATTAACTTAGTCCATTCAAGGACACCATGGGGTTTAGTATATAAAACTGATTAGGATCCAAATTATCTTCAGCCTAAGCACAGGGTTTTAAGCTTTCACTCAGGGAATGTGGTGATTCATATGTGGGCCAGTTTGTTTAAAACTGCCTATTTAATTCTGACATTAATTAACAGTTCCCATTAACATGCATTACAGGCCAGCTGCCAGGGGCCAGCCTGCAGTGCTTTGAGTGTGTGGACCCAGGGAGAATTCGGCCAAAACATTTCCAAAAGTTTCACAGAGGTCTCCTGTTTGGCCTTAGATTAATATGGGGCAGTACTTCCTATTAACACTATGTCTCTCAGGTGTAATGGAAGTTATATTTAGGTGTTTCAGACCCTGCTGCTCTGCTTAGGAGAGCTTTGACAGGGTGTGGAGTCCCTCCCGCGATGCAGCATGGGTTGGGCCCGGTGTGTGTTCTGACAGAGTATGTACGCACACGCTCAGTAAACATGCTGCTCCGGCCGCTCTGTTCTCTCGCCCTCAGCTGAACTCCCTGCACGCCGAGCTGGCCACACAGATGGCTGACAGGATGGTGTTTCCCATGGTGCAGTTCAGAGAGAAGGACCTCACAGGTAGCATCGCTCACACCGCCAGCTGTGCTGCCCTCACTGTCAGCCAGCTCCGCCCACCTCATACGCTTCATGGCTGGATTAGACCTAAATGCAAAAATATTACAGCTCCTATTTCTCATTACCTGCCGTTTCCTGCCCGTGTCACATGATTTGCATTTATATTTCAGAAATAAGCACCTTAAAAGAAATATTCGGCATCTCCAGTGATGGTAGGTAAATGAATCTTAAAGGCTTGACTGACATTCACAAGCTTAAATAACTTGGGAGTGTGTTAAAATTATTTTCCTGTTAGAGATGTGAGGAATTAAAATAATTTACATCTGAAGTTAACTGATAATATCACTCATGTGAAAATATTAATTGAAATTTAGCCTTCTCTGTGGAGTGAGGTCTGAACAAAGATGAATGAAGATATGAATTTTGTTGGAAGAGTCTAACATGCGTCTTTTTGAATGTGTCCTCGCAGAGCATGAGGCTTCTATGGTGAAGTACAGCCGATTGCCTAAGAAGAGAGAGAATGAGAAGGTGAGCTATTGCGCTTCCAAAGAAGCATCTATAACCATATAATACGTTTGTGGTGTGGTATTGTGTAGCCAGTAGGTAAGGGTTTATCACTGCAGTGGTGTGGTGTTGGGTCTACAGGTGACTGTGTAACTGCAGTGTTGTGGTGTCAGGGTACAGGTGGCTGTGTAACTGCAGTGGTGTGTCAGAGTGCAGGTGAATATGTGTAACTGCAGTGGTGTGTCAGTGTACAGGTGGCTGTGTAACTGCAGTGGTGTGTCAGAGTGCAGGTGAATATGTGTAACTGCAGTGGTGTGTCAGTGTACAGGTGACTGTGTAACTGCAGTGGTGTGTCAGGGTACAGGTGGCTGTGTAACTGCAGTGGTGTGTCAGAGTGCAGGTGAATATGTGTAACTGCAGTGGTGTGTCAGGGTACAGGTGGCTGTGTAACTGCAGTGGTGTGCTGTCTCATGCTCTGCAGCTGAAGGCGGAAATTGTGACGGAGGTGGCCTACACCAGGAGGAAGCAGCACCAGGCCTCCATGCAGTATTACTGCGCCCTCAACGCCCTGCAGTACCGCAAGAGAGTGGCCATGCTGGAGCCTCTGCTGGGATACACACAGGCGCAGGTTCATATGCACTCACATCCTGTCCACCCCTCTCCTTATTAAAACACACTGGTGCCTTAAGTAAAGGTAGCATAAGGAAGTCCAGCCCGGAGGCTGTTTGCACAGTCACATCGTCTATTGTGAGTTCCAACTCTCTGACTCTCGACACTCTTCACTGGAAATAAGAATATGTACATATGCAGAGTCTTACTGTCTTTCTGGATGGCAGGTTGTGTGCAACTTTCATACAGATTGTCAATCCATAGCAGTGTGCCTACTTTCACACTGGGCCAAGCACACAAAAACTGAATGTCATCCTGCATGCTAACACCTACACAATGTAACAGGACGGTATCATGTAAATGGATCCTTGCTTGACCCTGGGAAGCCGTTCTGACAAACCCTCTCTCCCACCCAGATGAACTTCTTCAAGAAAGGCATGGATTTGGTTTCAAAGAAAATGGACAGCTTTCTCACCTCAGTCTCCAGCATGACGCAAAGGTAGGGTCACCTGTCCGCCCGTACGTCCGCCCGCCCCTGCCTCAGGATCAGCTGGGATCCAGCCCCATTGTCCTCTGCTGCGGTCTGCTCCTGTTAGCCAAGCCCGCAGGGAATTCAGAACTTTTGTCCAACCACATAAATTCCACACATATTCTCCCGGCTGTGGGAGGATTCACAGCTCCCAGGAGATGAACCCACCGCTCAGAGTTCATCTCCTGTGATTAATACAGGAGTTTTGTGTAAATCTGTCACGACGTTTCGCACCTACGCTGGAAGTTTATCAAAAGCTTGACATGCATGCTAATCACTGTTAGAGGCTGATAGACATAAACAGGAAAGCAGCAGCTGTCAGCGGTGTGTGGTCTGTCCCCTCCCCTCAGCATCCAGGCCCAGCTGGACTCGGAGGCCGAGGCCATGCGGCTGTCCCAGAAGGAGCTGCTGTCTGTGGACGACACCGTTTACATGCCTGACCGCGACCTCCAACCTGTCAACCGCACCCTCATACAGAAGGCTGGCTACCTCAACATCAGGAAGTACGCAAGCGCTTGAGTTTAGCATGTAGGCATGTGGATGTTCAGCGGGACATAAAGACAGCCACAACAGAATCCCGCTCTTTCTCATTTGCTTGCCTTGAAAGCATATAAGAACGTGGCATAACCACGGCATAACCACATCTGGCCTTAAGTAGGTGAAGGCTGAAGAACAGTCACATAGTTGTGCATGTAAGCACTCAGTCTTCTGTGTTATTGATTGTAGTATTTTAAAATAACAGGTATTGTGAAGGAACACTTTATGAAATCAATTATAAATGCAGTGAACAGTGTCCATGCTTGTGTGCGTTCTCGAGACGATGGCTGGCATTGCCCCTGTAGCAGATGAATCACAGGGAACCACTTCACTCGCTACATCACTTATGGGTGACTGGAGGTCTACCCCTCATGCCTGTTTTACATATTACCTCAAATCACCTCTTTCTGGAGGAGTGGAGCCACCTGTTCACTGATTGTGTTTGTTTTGTAGCTTTAAGGTGATTTTAATCTTACATTTACATTTACATTTATTCATTTGGCAGACGCTTTTATCCAAAGCGACTTACATAGGTTACAGTTCTTTTACAATGATATCCATTTATACAGCTGGATATTTTACTTTAATCTTGTTGGTATTCAGGTGGTGTAACCATAAATCTATCAGAAGAAGGATGTGTTGCTTGTCTGTTTGCGTGCAACACAAACATTACTTGCCATCATTATTTTATTTTGAAATAGAGTAAAAATACATAGTCATTTACCTTACGGCAAAAGTTGCCTTTAGAATGTCATTGGAACTGAACTGTTTTGTGAATATCTGAGATCTAAAATCTGAGTACCACTGTGAGTTAATCACCTTAACTTTCTGAAGTGACTGGTTAAATGTCAGTGGGTAGCACCTGCCCCCTCCTGCCCTTCAGAAACAGGTGATTACAGGTGATACGGAGAACAGTAGGTGGAACATGGTTAAACAGACAACACAGGACATATTGATCAGATTATGATGTGAAACAGGGTTAATTAAGCATTAAAACCAATGAGCAATTAATAAAAGGAACATGATGTAAAGTAGAAAAGGGCACTGGATCTTGGTTAACATTATTCTTTTGTTACTTTTGTTGAAAAGAAATCTGAGCAGAATAATCGTTTTGACCGAAGAAGGCTCCACAGACGCAGCGAGCAGTGAAGTGATTGAGTAGTCAGGCTATTTACATGTACTTTCTGCACTTGAATATCATGGGGTCATGAGAGTCCTTACAGCAGAAAGGAAAGCGTTCTCTGGTGTACTATTTAATCTAATGATACGCTGCGCTGCCGCTTCAAGTGCTATTCACACGCAGTTATGACGAACAATGCCTTTTTCCAGGAGAGTTGACTTGAACTCCTTTGCTATGACTCATGTCTGTGGAGAGACCTTGAATCTGGAGGAAGTTTCTCTCTAATGAAAGAAAGAGAAATAAGTTGTTGAAATACTTTGAGTTGAGCTGTACTTGCAGCAGCCTCCCTCAGACTCAGTGATCTCACTCTGTTTGGTCCCACAGTAAAACAGGCCTGGTGACCACAGCCTGGGACCGGCTTTATTTCTTCACCCAGGGAGGGAACCTGATGTGCCAGCCGCGCGGGGCTGTGGCTGGGGGCATGGTCCTGGACCTGGACAACAGCTCCGTCATGGCGGTGGAGTGTGAGGACAGGCGATACTGCTTCCAGATCACCTCCCCTTCTGGTAAAACGTACGGTGAACCACAGCGCCTCCACACCCTGTTTCCGCCAGACAAGTGACCTCATCCCAGAAACATCGCTATAACAGACATGACGGAAAACACTCACGTTTCGAATGCATTCACAAAGTTAAAGGCAGAAGCGTCAAAGTGTGTCAGCAGTTGCCCAGATCAGCCCCTTTTCACCTGTGGAGGTTCATCCCTTCATAAGTGTAAATGTTTGATTGCTGTGGAGAGTCTTTGGCCTTTAGCTGGCAGTCTGTTATGTGAGTATCCCACCCGCTCCATTATGAGAGTGTTAACGTCAGTCCGTTCAGGCCCTGTGCTTTCCTGTCTTTAATTATTCAGGCGCGCGGTGGCACTGGAGGCAGAGCAGCCTCCACCTCCGAGCTCTGCGTGCCGCCTCGCCTGCACTCTCCCAGCAATTCATTTCTCACTGGGCCTCTGGGACTTTAAACAGGCACCAACTTCACTGACAGCAGGTTCAATTTTTTTCCCCCGGTTCTCACAAATGAGCCTGCTGCACGACCTGTCAGAGTGAGCTGTCTGTCCAAAGAGCTCTGATTATGGTGTGCTGTGGAAGAGAGGACCGTGACTGTTAAGAACTCTTTAGAAACTAGTTTTTTGTAATTGTATTTCACTATACTGATGAATTTGGTGGGTTAATTGGCAACACACTTTGTATCAATGTCTACTTCGCATTACCTTGTTTGAAAGGTTCTGCTGTCTTTTACAACCAAAAACACACTGGTGCCTGATTGCTAAAAACTTGTTTGTGATAAACAACATCAATCATAAGCAAGGTTCGGTAGAAAGCACTCGTGTTAGCGTCTGTTAACAGCTTCTGCGCTCTGTGATAAACGGCCATTATTGTAGCGGAGCAAAAGTAGCTTTGTTATACAGTAGTTTCACGAAGAGCAAGATTACAGTACCAGTGTCTGGTAGGTTTTACGGATGAATAACGTCTGTTGTCCTGAGCTGACATAAACACATAACGTACTTGAATAACAGCCCCTGAATAATGTCAATATAGAAAAGAAATGGTTTCTGAAGTGATAAAGAGCATTTGGTAAGAATTTTTTTGAAATTGCTTCACCTAAAAATATTTTTTGGTAATACATTTTCATTTGATCGTAGGTCTATAATTCTTCAAGCAGAAAGCAAGAAAGAGTATGAGGAGGTATGCATTTCTCATTTCAAAAATAGAGGCTCCACAATTATTTCACAGAGTACAGATGTGTGCATGGTTATAGCTAGAACTCATATTGGAGAGCAATAGATTTTAACTGATGCAGTATATAATTTGAATATAACTGCAAAGCCCTGTAAGTTGTTGACAGAGTTGCATGTACATTTTTTATAATATCCGTTAGTTTGCAGGTTGTAGATGCTGTTTTATATGTCTTGTGTTTGTATGCCGTCTCACTGCTTTCACGTTTTGCTCGCTCTGCAGTGGATCTGCACTCTGAACAACATCTCCCGACAGATCTACCTGACCGACAACCCTGAGGTACCTTTGCACTGACAGCCGCTCTTCATCCGCAGACAAGTGTCCTGGACTTGTGATATGATTCCCAACATTAAGATTACAGGTTATTCATTCAGTACCGCTGAGTACCGCTACTCCATAGTGTTCAGTTCAAATCCAGCACATTGCTGCTGAACAGAGCTCCTTTAACAGACATAGAAGGGTGGCTCTGTGTTCTCTGTCTCCTGTATGACACACTATTCTTTTTAATGTGAAATTGCATACCTAATGGAAGTTTTCATGTACTGTAGCAGGAACATGTTTTTATTATGCAAAAACCTGATATGTCTTTCAAAGGGAGCTGTACAGAGGTGTTAGTCAGATAGGCCTGAGAGATGTGGTTATTCCAGCAGCACATTAGGACTGGGCTGCTACAGTCCTGTGAAATAGTAATATTGTGACTCATGAGGTCTGATTAATCACCAGGAGAGGAAGCTGATTAATCTCCCTCTCTCTCTCTCTGTTGAAAATGGGGCTCTGTAGCACAAACATAATCACACTGGTGGATTTCATCTATTACATTCCTGTCTGCTTCCTCTCTCCCTCACTGCCCCTCTTTAGATTTACACTGTCAGCTGTTTATGCCAAAGCAGGAGGAGGAAATGCACTCGGTCTGACCCGTTTGGACCTGGAAGCTGTTGAAATGTGTTCCATATTCACTGAGACGTGCCAGAACATTGCTGATCTCATACACTGTATGGATATACTGTTCTGAATGCCAATGAGTGCTTAAGAATAAGCAGGGTTGTGCAGAAGCTGCATTTCCTAACTACAGCTGGAAGAGGGCGCCATCTTGTGGCAGGATTTACCAGTCACAATACGCTCAATGAAAAATTGCAGTGCGCAGTTGTAGGCAATGAAACCATTTCTTTCTGTAAGACAAAAAACAGCACTCAGAAATGTGGGGAAGGTGCATGCATTTCATGGGTAATGTACAATATGTTTAGAAATATATACAGGCAAAGAGGTTTGTTCTCAAAACTGGATGAAAATCACCTTGAACGTCAATACAAGGGTTTTTTATAATATAAAAAAGAAAGTATTTTCAGAAGCATAGTTTGAGTAATGTGTGACTTTCAAAACAGCCAAGGAAAAAGATCTTACCAAGTTTGCAGACCAGTCCACAGTAGATTAAGGCTGTCTTAATGGGTTTACAGTCTCCTAAATCCGTGGACTTCAAACTAAGTAATTGCAGACAAAAGTCCATGCAAAGGACAAACAACCACTAAACAAGTGAACACAGACTTAATCAGTTATGCTGTAATTCCTCTGTAGTGCTCTTATTGAGGTGTGGTATGCCTGCATGTCAGTGCTGAGGGGTGTGGCAGCAATGTTGAAGAGGGAGGGTCGTGTCCCCTGCAGGTGCTCAGTAATGATGTGCTCTGTCCTGCTCCCTGCTCTGTGCAGGCGGTGGCCATCAGGCTGAATCAGACGGCCATCCAGGCCGTCACGCCCATCACCAGCTTTGAGAAGAGACTGGAGGGCTCCCCCCACCCCGACAGGTCAGGCTCCCCAAAGGTCAAAGGTCATTTCCTCTGTACATCTGCAGTGATCTGTGGCACTGTGGCTGCTGTGTTACAGGGGTGTTCTGCTGAAGGATGTAATCTTTCTCTGTCTTCCTCTCTGGGCCTAAAGGGCAAAGCCTGGTGCCACACAGCCCTCCACAGAGACCCCAAAGGCCTCCAGGAACCCGGAGCCAGAGGACCTGATCGCCCCCGGCACCCCCATCCAGTTTGACATCCCATCCAGTTTTTGAGGGCATCATGCCTGTGTGTGTGTGTGTCAGAGTTTCTGTGGACCAGAACAGGGCAGGAGGAAGTGTGTGTGGGAGGGTGTGTGTGTGTGTGTGTGTGTGTGTGTGTGGGAGGGGTGTGTGTGTGTGTGTGTGTGTGTGTGTGTGTGTGTGTGTTTGGGAGGGGGGGGTGTATGTGCCCCAAGTGAAAGCCCATGTGGAGGAATGACCTCAGCCTCCTGTCCCTGCAGGCGCACTAACCCCTTTGGGGAGACGGATGAGGACAGCTCCCCTGACTCTGACGGTGAGTGGAGAGTGAGCAGGGCTGTGTGCAGCAGCAGCAGCAGCTCCCTGGCCCTGTGTGGCTCAGCGCTCCTGTGTCCCCCCCCTCAGACCCGCTCCTGCAGCAGGTGTTTGCCGTGCGCTTCCTGGGCTCCATGGCGGTGCGCTCGGGACACACGCAGGAGGTGATATATGAGGCCATGCGGCAGGTGCTGGCCGCCCGCGCCATCCACAACATCTTCCGCACCACCGAGGCCCACCTCATGGTCACCAGCAGCTGCCTGAGGTAGGGGACCCGGCCGAGCTCTGAGAGACGCCCTCAGCTGCCAGCCTTACTGCTGCTGTTAAACTCCTTCCTTTTACACTGACTTCAGACTCCAGACTGCCTTTTTCATTTTCATCAGGGGTTTTCTGTGTTTTTTCATTCCCTCTGGCAAATGTACTTTTGTCCAGCTCTTTGTGACAGTTCACATATGCTGTAAGAAATATATTTTGATTGAGTTTGACAACAATGAGACAAAGAAGCAAACACAGCCCAGCTAAAATGACAGTGTGTTACATATAGTTTGTCTGATAGACACTAAACAGCATTTCGCTCTCCATTTCCACAGGTTGATTGACCCTCAGACACAGGTCACCAGAATAAGTGTGAGTGTCTGATACTTGCGTCTCTTACACTAAACAGCATTTAGCCCCTTTCATCAGCTCTGAAAACACACATCTCTCCCACCCCCTCAGTTCCAGCTGCAGGACGTGACCCAGTTTGCGGCCCACCAGGAGAACGGCAGGCTGATGGGCCTGGTGGTGGAGGGGCGAGACTGGGGCGAGGGGGCAGAGGAGGGCGAGCCCACCTTCAGCGCCTTTGTCTTCGAGAGCAACACAGAGGGGGAGAAGGTGCGCTCCATTAAAACACATTTACATATGTACCGTCATCCTAATGACCAATACATTCTCATGGCAACGTGTCTGTGTGTGTGTGTGTAAATTATTAAAAACTTCTCTGCAATTTCTCATTTTCACAGATATGTTACACTATAAGTTTGGGAAAGGAGATCATAGAAGCAAAAAAGGTAATTCCATTTTGTTGAACATTCGTCAAAGTGACTGTTAGTCTGTGTTGAATTTTCAAAGTCAGAAGTGTCTAGCAAATAAAACGAATGTCTAAGTGATCTTGGCTCAAATGAAAAATACAGCCACAATTACTGTCAGATTTAGCCATTTCTGTGGCACCAGTGGAAAGTTGAGACGCGTTAGGTTTTGATTCTTTTCTAGCCTCTTTAGTGGAGTTTTAGCCGGTGCTGTAAGGGGCAGTAGCAGTTCCAGTGTGTGTGAGTGTGCCCCTCTGTTCCACAGGACCCAGAGGCTCTGGCTCAGCTGATGAAGTCCATGCCTCTGACCAATGATGGCAAGTTCCTGCTGCTGGACAGCGAGACGGGCGGGGCGGAGAACGGAGCGGGACAGGACGAGCTGGAGTCTGAGGCCTAGCTGAGCCGGGCCGCGCCGAGCCTAACCGAGCCAGAGGCACGGGAAGGTGCTCTCACACACGTCCCCTTCACAGGGCTTTCAGTATTTTGATGCAACTCTCTCCAACTCCTGCACAGCCTATTGTGTCTCTTAAGTATATGTTTTGCAAATGATTATCAGGCTAAGCTCTCATAGAACGGAAAAGTGTGTAGACGAGTTAGAAAGGTCCTGCAGAGTTCAGGTGAGCCGTTCTCTCATTTACTCTTCTCATATGAAGTCCGTGGTCCAATGAAGTAAAACTATTCAATTAGATGTTTAAGACATACAGCAAAGACTCAGGAGCAGCAAGACCATATTTTCAATGAAGCATTTCACTCGCGTATGCAATTATATATGACTGCATTTTCCAGGTCCTTCAATGTCACTGCAGAAAGGTTGCACTGTTATTCTTTTATCTAGTTCACATGGGTGCAGAAAACTAAAGGGAGAGCATGAGCGTCTGCAGAATGCTCAAGTCCACCTAGATTTACTGCAACCTTCTGATGAAAAGAATGTCATTTTTTCAGTCGGCTCAGTTTACCTCAGTTGCAGACTTCAGATTCCTCTCAAATATTGCCAGTGACTAAGTCATATTCCAGGTTATGACAGGGGCATTTTTAATTTTCAAATGCCTAAGATCATCCTAACAGTTTATAGACGTGTTTGAGTCAGCATGGCTTATGTTACTGATTTGTCTTCTGAAAACTGATGAAAAACAGCAGGAGATGAAAGAGGATGGGGTAGGAGTGTGGTCCCTCTTTCAGCACGGGAGTCAGCGTCTGAGACTGAGAGTGGCAAAGCAGTCGCTGGCGAAGTACAGCAATTCACACCGTCCTGTAACGGTAAAATACGACGCATCCCGTCTAAATGGGTTTTTAATAACCAGGCCGCAAATGAGTGCTTACGCAGCACAGCATTCCGGGCTGAGTAAAACGCAGTGTGCCTGTGCGGGAGAGACTGCTGACAGCGTAATTCGGTGCATGACCTCGTGTAATGAGATCTGAGACTGAAAAAGCCATACCATTAAGCCTGCGCCGAGAGCGGCCGCTACCCAAGCGGGGCACGGGAGTGTGGAGGGAGAGCACCCTGCAACCTTCTGTCAGACCGGCCGCAAAACCAAGATAATCCACAGAACCAAGATAATCAGACACCCTCCGCTTGCATTAAGATGATCTCTGCTTCACGTATGCGCGAGACAGCGGGCTTTGCTTACAGTGCATGCATGTGTTTGTGTGGGATATATCGTCAGTTCAAAACAGGCAGGGGGTTCGTATATAACGTGCATGGTCCATTGGTACTGTGCTCAGTCTGAGAGGCAGGAGATTTAAAAAACTCTGCCTGGATTAGTTAATGGTTTACTGTTCCCAGAGCAGTTACAACTGAAATGAATGTTGTTCTTGCTCTAATGTGCGCAGGAAGGATGAGGGCAGTGACGTGAACATCAAGCCGTTTCAGGTCTGGAATGGCACCTAATGTAGTAGACTATCAGCAATGGTACTAAAGAACCTAGTCAGCTCTAGTCATTGGAGTAGATCATGGATTTAAGTGGCTTTTCTTTGTACTCTGAATTAGAAGGTGGTCAGGAGAATGAACCCAGAACTGTTGGTAGCTGTTGTGAGGGACCTTTTATTTCAAAAGAAGCTAGAGCAGTCTTGAAGGATTTTTGTTGTATTGTCTACCTATTGTTTTTTCATTTTTTTTCTTCAAGGGCTGTTGTCACAGAATACTTTTTATGTGTAACGCAGTTGCTAATCAGCCATTGAAGGAGCGGTAGGGGTAACGTCTGCACTGTTTACTTGTCAAACTGTGAAAGGCGCCTTTGCTGACAGTGAGGATGCAGCCTTGATTAATGCCAGTGTCGTCTGTCCTGTTTCACCCTGCCAGGATCCGTTTGCTTTCATCCGCCATGTACTTCACAGGCACTGCTGGAAATCACGCCGTTTTCCTTTCTTAGCATGGGGTGAAAACTTCAGAAAAGCGAGTTCTGCCTTTGCTCAGCTCCATTTCACCCGGGACTGCAGCTACGCTCACACACGGCCCTGCCCCAAGCCCGCACTGAACCCACTTTACACGGTCACACACAGAGATAACTACCAGCAGAGTGCAACAGCAAACTGCAGGATGTGTCTCTTGGATGCCCACAGAAGAGAAGTGTGAAGTAATAGCCGGGTGATTCTTTGTACAGTTTCCCTGAAAAACAGCACTGCATTCATCTGTGATTACAGGGCACCAGAGCACCTCTCCTGATTCAGCCAGTGACCAGCACAGAGCTCACCTGTTCTTCACTCAGCCTGAAGTTAGGAGAGATGACTGCAAATGTTTACAGTAATTCGACATGAGGGAGCGTTTTTGAGATCTCGTGAGTCATCATGAGTTGACTGTGAAGTGGAGCGGGTCTCGCTGTTCTTTGTAATGGAGCGTGTTTTCACACTTTTATTAAAATGTGTCAGTCAGTGTGTCAGCAACGGGAGCAAATGCTGTAGGTGGATTCAACAGTTGGGCCGGCTGGAGCGTGTGAACGTAGCCTTCATCGTACAGACAGACCTTGTGTTCACTTCTCTAAGGCTTTGCATAGTTTGTATTTTCTACATCCATTTAACTCATGACCTTTAATAAAAGTAATGACACCTTTTCTACTCCTTTCATCATTGTGGGGTGGTTTTTTGACAGGCATTATAGTGCAGCCTCACACCCACTCGCTTCACATGGCTGCTGCACCCCCCAACCCCGCTGTCACGGCCCGCCCACCCCCCTCCTGCTGACGGACACTTCTCTGCCATCATTTCTAGTTTTCTACCCTGTGGGGGCACTCATGGTCCCCCCCTGACTCCCACCCTGAAAGGACCTGCTGTATGGTATTACGGCACTGAGCAAGTGTGAAAAGTAGTGGGAGGACAGCTTTACTTTTGCAGCCATGTCACTGTGTTGGTAATGTCTCCAGTCCTAAGGAAGGCATGTGGTCATACCAGTTAGAACAAATAAAGTCTTTATTGGGTCATTTCACGTGGGGGTTACATTCAGTTAGGGGGTGCTCCTGAGCATTGGGTACATCACACACAGCTGCTGTTACTCATGGAATCACACAGAAATCACAAACCAGAGGGCGGCAGAGAGCTTCCGGGTCAGAGGGCATCACTGCACAGGTAAGCAGAAATCGTATTTCAGCACACTGTGGTTAGTACTGTAAAGGCTACTCATCTGCAGTCCATGCAGCAGCGTTGCACAGTTTGGCATCACACACATTGAAAGGCATAAGTACAATCAGGTACATGTTTCAGGTGTTTCAGTACTTTACAGTGATGTCACACATTGATGTTCCTGACAGTTGGCTGTTGGCCATGATCTTGGCGAGAGTTCCTTGGTCTTCTCCCAGTTAATGAAGTTGATGGGGAACTTAAAGTTTTCTCAAGGTGAGGTCTCTTTGTAGTAGTTGTTGAAGTTGATGCGGAGCAGGAAGTCTTCAAGGTGAGGCTGGTAGCCCCTGTTGACCAGTTTGGTCACCACTGTAAAGAGAAGACAAGCAGAGGGATTGTGGTCAGGGCCAGCAGGTTTGGGTGACTGCTCAGTGAATTATAGGACTGTGTACTCAATCCTGAGGGAGAGGTATATAAAAAAAGACAGAAGACTTACAGATGGGCAGGAGTACACAGTGATAATTCATATTTTATGATATGATAATGAGGGGCCAGCTGGATCCCCCAGCCTGATATTGTAAGCTGTCGATTCCTGTGTCATGGAGAGGTACGGGTTTTACCTTTGAAGAGGAAGTGGGAGTAGTACTTGAAGGTGTTGTAGGACTGCTGCAACGCCACAAAGCTGGGGTGCACCGCCTCCCCCTGCTGGCTGCTCCAGGGATGTGCAATGAGCTGGGCGCGGAACTTGAGGATGAGGCTGAAGATGCTGTGGATGATGTTCATGACGGGAGCAGCCTTCTCTGTGAGCAGACCCCTGCAGAGCACACACACACATTGCCCCTGGGATCACTCTGTCTGTGAGGCATTAACTGTGTGAGTGGCAGTGTGCACCATTCGTAGTTCCAATGAAAACATTCAGTGTTCATTTCAATATTTGGGAAAATGGAGAACTTTTCATGAGAGAGTGTGTGTGTTTTTCCCAGACTCACCTGAAGATGGCCCTGTTGAGGTAGTCTGCGTGGGTGTGGTTGAGTGTGTTTCCCAGACTCACCTGAAGATGGCCCTGTTGAGGTAGTCTGCGTGGGTGTGGTGGATGGCGTCCAAGTCGCTGGCGCTGCCCAGCTTGTTTGTGAACTCGCTCCAGGACACCTGCAGGATCTGGTTGGCGATGTAGCCCTGGATCACCTTCACAAAGTGCTGCATCTCGTGCCTGTAGAGCTGCAGCTGACGGAACTGGACAGAGCCACCTGCCCCCTTCACCAGTGCTGAGAGAGGAAGCGGGGTTACTCAGGGGCGGGGGCTACAGAACTTCACTTTTAACACTGTTAAGCCCTTCCCCACCAGCGAGCCCACAGGGAGGTGAGGCTTCTTACCTGCCCTCTTCAGGTGGAACCAGACGTCCCGAAGGCTCCACACCATGTGCTTCAGCTGCAGCAGGAAGGAGAAGAGCCGGTTGTACTTGTTCATGCAGCTGTCAGTGATGATGATGTTGAGCGGCCAGTCCACCTGTCAGGGAGAGAGACGAGGTCAAAGGTGAGAGGGAAGGTCATCAAGGCCCTGTTACACACACAAGTGACCTCTACCAGACTCACATCTGTCACATAAAATTCATTTCATTCACTCTTCATCTGAAGTGGAACACACTGTCCTGCAGTAGCTGTAATACTAGCTATCTGTAGCTGTGCTAAAATGACACTGTGTATCTGTGTATTATCGCCCTCCCCCTGTACCACCCAAAGATGCAGCCTCTAAAGCATACACTAGTGTCATCACCCCACGCTCTCCTCGCCCTGCCCCCCACCTTGTAGCGCAGCTCCAGGCAGTTGAGGGCGTCGGGGGCGAGGGGGTGGAAGGTTTCGGGGAGGAAGCGCAGGGCGAAGGTGAAGTTGGCAGCCAGCTCGCTGTCCCCGTGCAGGCTGTACTGCAGCGCCTTGTTCAGGATGGAGTTCAACACCAGCGGCGTCAGCAGCTCACCGGGGGTCTGGCCACTGCCCAGCTGAGACACACACACATACACACACACACAGGGTTAACGTCAGGTGAGCTCACCCAACTGCACCTGAGAGCAAGGATTTATGAGAATCATTTATTTCACACAGAAAAAGAAACACAAAATGCAGCCGAGATCATGCTTTGTCCAGGCTCTTACTGTTTGTTCACTTCTCCACCTGTTATACCTGTACCTGTACCTGGTCTGACACTGTTGCTCATTCAACTTGAATGTATACACTTCTGTTCTTTTGTGCTGGAAGATAAGAGCATCTTCTAAATGAATAATGTATTGTAATGTAGTATGTAGTGTTATACTGTAAGGAGCATGGGCTACTCTCTGCCCAGACTGTGACAGCAGAATTGGTTTGGAAATCCGTCTCTTTCTGAGAGGGTTAGCTGCACACCTCCCAGCAGCTCTGATTTCTCTGGAGCCACAGTGTTTGTATGCACAGTGCAGGAGGAAGGTGTGATGGATTGCTGTGGGTATAGGTGATAGCACCCTGAGTAAGCAGGGCCCTCACTCCACCCGCACTCTCACCTTCTCAAACAGCAGGTCACTGAGCGACTGGGCAAACTCTCCGTCCTCCATCAGCAGGAAGTGCCTCAGAGCCTCGAAGTGGCTCTCCACCCTCAGCTCCACAAAGAAGTAATCCACCACGGCCTTATTCACCAGAGACACGCTGTCAGGGAGAGAACCAGGGAGAGACAGTGAGGGACAGGCCTAACAACATATGATACATAAGCAGCATTGATCTGCTGGACGGAAGCAGTAGTGATGTATTCAGTGTGAAGCCCAAAGGGACATGAGGCTGAATGGGTGAGCTGACCGTGCGATGGGGACTCACTGCGTGATGAGCGGGGTGGTGACAGAGTGCTTCATCAGCACGGGCAGAGACACCATCTCACTCAGCTGCACGGCCGTGGTGTCGGTGGCCCTGCGGAGGGACAGGTCTGCCGGCAGCCCCGAGGGGCCCCGGGTCACCTGCTGCAGCAGCTGCGAGTCAGGGGCCAGAGCTGAGGAGGGGAGAGGAGAGACAGCTCAGAGATTACACACATACACACTCACACATACACACACAGCCGGGAGTCAGGGGCCAGAGCTGGGGCCAGGGAGAGAGGAAACACAGCTCAGAGATTACACACACTCTCTCACACACACACACACACACACACACACACACACACACACACACACACACACACACACTCTCTCATACACTCACAGCCGGGAGCCAGGGGCCAGAGCTGGGGCCAGGGAGAGAGGAAACACAGCTCAGAGATTACACACACACACACACACACACACACACACACACAGATCTACACACACAGCCGTGGGTCCGGGGCCAGAGCTGGGGCCAGGGAGAGAGGAAACAGCTCAGAGATTACACACACTCACACACACACACATCTACACACACAGCCGGGAGTCAGGGGCCAGAGCTGGGGCCAGGGAGAGAGGAAACACAGCTCAGAGATTACACACTCACACACACACACAGATCTACACACACAGCCGGGAGTCAGGGGCCAGAGCTGGGGCCAGGGAGAGGAGAGACACAGCTCAGAGATTACACAGACTCACACACACACACACACACACACACACACACACACACACTCTCTCATACACACACAGCCGGGAGTCAGGGGCCAGAGCTGAGGAGGGGATTGGAGAGACACAGCTCAGAGATTACACACACTCTCACACACACACACACACACACACACACACACACACACACACACTCTCTCATACACTCACAGCCGGGAGCCAGGGGCCAGAGCTGGGGCTGCTATGTACACACACACTGCTCTATATACGCTGCTCTACACACACACACACACACACACACACACACACACTCAGCGCCTGTCCTGGGTTCTGAATCTCACTCCACTGCCCACCTACACTTCATCTGTGTGTATTCTCACCATGTTCTAACACCGTGCATTCAGAAATACTATTCTGCATCATTATAATACCACGGCGTCAGTCCTGTAAATGTTAGCTGTGGGTGAGGGGCGTGTTTGACTCACTCATGAGTGTGTAGGAGTCCTGGTACTGCTCCACTTCGTACTGCGCAGCCAGTGACAGGAGGTAGTCCTGCTCAGAGCGCTCTCCCAGCGACACCCAGGCAGAGAGCCGCTCCACCAGCTGCCGCTGCTCACCGTGGGGCCCTGCTTCAGGGCCTACACACAGGCATATGGACACTTCAGTCAAACACATGCTGCGTATCTACAGTATTCAGCCAACTGCACCCACAAAACTGTATGCATTCCATTTACAGTAACTTTACCTTACTGTCAATACCCTGTTTCCCTTAGGAAAATAGTAGCATCTCTTTAAACTTTTCCACCATTCAGAGACGTCACTACATTAACTTGGCAGATGCCTTTATCCAGACTGACTCAGAGAGGCTTACACCTGATCCAAGTCACATTTCCATTATACATTTACACATGAATACATGAATACTAATATTACGCAGGAAGCTGAAAATGTGGTAAATGCAGCTGATTCACTCTGAGTGGGAGTCAGTCTGTACGGTGACAGACAGCGTGGCGGACTCTTACCCTCTGTGCTGTGGCCTGGCACAGCAGGCGTGTCAGGAGTGGGCTCTCCCTGCAGGAGGAGGGCACTGCCAGGCAGGGGAGAGGGCAGCTGCTCAGAGCCCATCACCACACAGCCAGCACCCAGGCCAGAGTCAGAGGAGTGGCCATAAGCACTGCCGGGCAGGGGGGAAGGGGCGGGCTCTGTGCCCGAAACCACACACCCCACCTGCAGTGTGGAGTCAGAGGAGTGGCCATAAGCACTGCCGGGCAGGGGCGAGGGGGGCGGCTCAGTCCCAGAAACCACACACCCGATCCCCAAGGTGGAGTCTGAGGAGTGGCCGTATGCACTGCCGGGTAAGGGAGACTGGAATGGTTCAGTCCCAGAAACCACACAGCCTATGGTCAGGGTGGAGTCAGAAGAGTGACCATACGCACTGCCGGGTAAGGGAGACTGGAATGGTTCAGTCCCAGAAACCACACAGCCTATGGTCAGGGTGGAGTCGGAGGAGTGGCCATACGCACTGCCAGGCAGGGGTGACATTAAGGGCTCGGAGCCTGACACCACACACCCCACTTTCAGCGTACAGTCAGAGGAGTGGCCATGCTTATTCCAGCGCGGGCGGGAGGGGGTCACCTCCGACACAAACCCCCCCACCTTGATGTTGGCATCGGAGGCGTGGCCATGGACACTGGGGGAGGGGAGGGGAGTGACCACCTCCGAAACGTGCTCCCCGACCCTAATGTGGGCGTCTGAAGCGTGACCATGGATACTGGGGGTCGGGATGTGGTCTGTCACCTCGGACACATGCTCTCCCACCCGAATGTGGGCGTCTGAAGCGTGACCGTGGATACTGGGTGAAGGGACGGGAGTGACCACCTCCGAGACGTGCTCCCCAACCTTAATGTGGGCTTCAGAGGCATGGCCGTGAATGCTGGGGGTGGGGACTGGATCAGCCACCTCTGAGACAAAGCTGCCCACCTTGATGGTGGCATCAGAGGGGTGGGCCAGCTTCCCTGGCGTGGATGGGGCCGTCCCACACTGATCTCCCGCTGCCCCTGTGTCTGTCCCTCTGGCAGCGCCCTCATCTGGCCTGGAGGACGTTGGCTCCTCCAGCACTGGGCCCTGAGGAGCCCCACTGGTCTGTGCCTGAGGCTGAGACTGGACTGTCTCCTCCTGGCTGGGTGTCTCCACAGACTGGGCTGGAGCTGTTCCCTTCTCCTCTGGAGCCTCGCGCTGAACCTCTTGGTCACCTGCACCCTGCTCTGGCTGCTGTAGCTCCAGCCCGCTCCTTGTCTGAGGAGCTGGGCTGCCTCGCTCTGGCTGCACTGCTGCGCTGGAGGGCTCCTCCTGGACCCTGATCTGTGGCAGGCCCTGGTGCATGCTGGGATTGGATACGGCCTCCTGACCCTCCGCCACATTCTCCCCACCCCCAATGTTGGGCTTGACTACAGGACCCCAGTGGGGCCTGGGTGGGCCTCCCTGCAGAGGACTGTAGGGGGCGCTGAAGTCATAATCCTGGCTCTGCGCAGGAGGGGCTTCTTCCTGGAGGTCCGAGCCTATGTCCTGCAGCGCTCTGTCCACTTGCTGACTGTCCGGGGGTCGCCGCGGTTTCGGGAGGAAGTCATTGATGTCTAGCTCATCTGATATCAAGGCCCCGTCTCCCAAAGCGAGGTCAGGGGGCGTGTCTGTGTCTGTGTCTGGGCTGTCCTGGATCCTCTCCTGCTTCTGCAGCTCAAAGGGCTCAGGGCTCTGCACAGACAGGACAGCAGCAGGATAAAGAGGAGCAAGGGAAACACACAGCATACAGGACCAGAGAACTCACACTGAGGGACACTGAGACCAGCTTACCCATGAATCGCTGTAAATACATCATAGTCTGACAAAACTCTCCACTGATTAGTGGGCGATACTGACCTGGGCTGGCTGCGGTTTTCTGGCCACTGTGGGGAGGATGTCTGTGGGTGGTCTCTGCTGTCCCAGGGGATATTTCTCCAGAAGGTCCTGGGGGTGGAGACAGTGCTTCAGTTTATCAGCATGTAGCACCAGGCAGTACACCACAGTGTAGTTCCACTACAGTATGAACAAACAGCATTTTTAATGACAAACATAAAACTGGTTCTACTATAATGTAAGTAAAGATCACGCTTCTCAAATGTGTGAACTACAAACAGGGAGGATTCACTGTTAAAGATCTGCTTTGTCTCCTGCAGGCAGACGGATCGGCAGGTTTGGCGGCTCTGTGGGGACACTGACCCGGGTGAGGCGCCGGTCCTCCTGCAGGAAGCGCTCTCGCGCCTCGTCCAGCCGCATCCTCTGCACCCTCCACATGGCCCGCCTCTCCCTGCGCGCGGCCTCCTCCGACAGCCGGCTGTACTGCGCGATCAGCTCCTTCCTGCAGGCGCGGCGCAGTCAGTGAGTGCTGCTACTGCCACACACACACTCACTCACACTCACACTCAGCCTGAGTCTGCTGCTCCTGCCCCACACACACTCACACACACCACACATGCTTCCCATGCAATCGGCTCGGACGCTGTTTCATAAGAGTACAGTGCTTTTCACCCCTGTCCCACCACATCACAGTGTCGCCCTGGTGGACACACCTGGCCCTGCGCTCCAGCTGCTCCTCCAGGGCCTGCAGCCTCTTCTCCCTGTCCCGCAGCTCCCGGGCGAAGCCAAAGTCATCCTCCTCCTCCTTGCGTTTCGCTGCGTTGCGCCACTGCAACAAGACACATTCACAACCTGAGTCCTGCAACACCCTGAGAACATGTACGGCATACACAGGAGGCAGCACTGATACCTGCCATTTCAGAGAGACACACTGAGGCCTGCCCTTTCAGAGAGACACACTGAGGCCTGCCATTTCAGAGAGACACACTGAGGCCTGCCCTTTCAGAGAGACACACTGAGGCCTGCCCTTTCAGAGACACACTGAGGCCTGCCATTTCAGAGAGACACACCGAGGCCTGCCCTTTCAGAGAGACACACCGAGGCCTGCCATTTCAGAGAGACACACCGAGGCCTGCCCTTTCAGAGAGACACACCGAGGCCTGCCCTTTCAGAGAGACACACCAAGGCCTGCCCTTTCAGAGAGACACACCGAGGGCTGCCCTTTCAGAGAGACACACTGAGGGCTGCCATTTCAGAGAGACACACTGAGGCCTGCCATTTCAGAGAGACACTGCGGAATGAAGTGGCAGAAGAGGAGGGCGGGCAGGAACAGGCAGACAGGAAGTGGGTGTGATGGGGAGTTATGGGGGGGGCAGGGTGAGGGATGAGGCGGTGGGGGGATGAGAAGGGTGACGGATGAAGCGGCAGCGGGACAGAGACAGCCTCCCTCACCTCCTGCTCCTGCTCCAGCTGCTGCTTCAGCTCCTCAAAGCGCTCCCTCTTCTTGGCCTCCTCGGCCAGCCGCTGGGACACCTGCCGCCCTGCAGGGGGAGGGAGAGAGCAGCGTGTTCCTCTCTGAGGTGCTGGACGTGCTTCAGACTCACTCACTCATCCCCTCTGCCTACAGCAGAGGCGTGACTCCTGGCCCGCGCGTGTATGGATGTTTCCAGTGACGTGTGCCGCCTGGGTGTTGGCGCTGCCGCCCTGATTGAGCGGCTCGGACCGCCTCTCACCTCGGATGCTCTCCAGCGTCTTGGCGGTGGAGGCTCTGACCTGACTGATCAGCTCCTGCCGAGCTCGCTCAGTGCGCAGCGCCTGCAGGGGGAGAGAGACAGCCTGTCACCTAGAGATATGCAGCTACTCCCCTTCCCACTCCAGCAGGAAACCAGACTGTCAATATAAAAGATCTTTCTTCTACACTCCGCCAAAAGGAGACTCTGGGCGTTTAATAAACTGAGGCAGACAGAGTGGGAAAGGTAGCAGAAAGGCTTTTCCATCACTGCGCCGTGCTCCTGTGTGTGTGTGTGTGTGTGTGTGTGTGTGTGTGTGCGGATCGCAGTGCAGTACCTGCTCCTCCCTGCTGACGGCGCTGTGCTTGGCGATTCTCTCCATGCGGCCGCGGTACACGGCGCAGTCACGCTCGATCTCCTCCACCTCCTGCAGGGAGAAGGTGACGGCGATCCGCGGCACGGCCAGCTCCGACCAGCAGATGTAGTGCTGCAGAGAGAGAGAGAGAGAGAGAGAGAGAGAGAGAGAGAGAGAGAGAGAGAGAGAGAGAGGGAGGGAGAGAGAGAGGGAGAGAGAGAGGAGAGAGAGAGAGAGAGGGAGAGCGAGAGAGAGAGAGGGAGGGAGAGAGAGAGAGAGGGAGAGAGAGAGAGAGAGAGAGAGAGAGAGAATGAGGGGGAAAGAGAGAGACGGAGACAGTGAGAGACAGAGAGGTTCAGCTTGCTGCCCCGCCCTGGGACCGGACTCAGGCCCGGCTCTGCCAGCACTGACCTGGGGACAGCAGATCTTCAGCAGGTTGATGGTCTTCCCGCAGACGTAGACGTCGTTAGCGATGTGGCGCAGAAAGACCGGGACACACTCCTCCACATCACGGGAGATCAGAGTGTACCCCTGCGTCCAGAAGTGCTTATCTACGCCAGAGAGAGAGACACAGGGCTGGGACTTTCCAATGCATGCTGCAGAGCAAGCCGGAAGTGCGCTCTTCCCCAACAGCTAATAACACACCCGGACTGCAGCGCTTACCTCGGAAGCTGAGGTAGTCCTCGTTGACCTGGATCATGAACTCTCCGTACACGTCCCTGAACACCCCGCTGTAAACCCAGTCAGACACAAACCTGCCAGCGGGGAGACAGAGAGCGATGGGCCGTCCTTTCTTTATGAATCCATTTCACGCTTAATGCAAAACAGTCATATTCATCAGTGGCTCGTAACAGTGACAAGCATAATTGAGTCATTAAATATTGAGACGTCTGCATGCGAGAGGCAGAAGCCTAATGCCATAAAGGAGCTGCAGAAGTTGGGAAGCATGTTTCATCTTTATGAGAGAGAGTCTGACCGTGTGTAGGGCTCACAGCTGCTCTTCAGCAGGGACAGCAGCACAGGGTAGTTCTCATTACTGCAGTTACTCTGAGCCTCGTTATACAGGTAGGAGAGCAGCTTCACACCCTGCGAGGAGGACAACTGTGAAATACAGTACACACACACACACACAAACACACACACACACACTCAAACACACACACTCACACACACACACTCACACAGAAACACACACACTCACACAAACAAACACACACACACACACACACACACACACACACACTCAAACACATACACACACAGTGAAACACACACACAGACTGAAATACACACTCCAACACACAGACGCACTGAAATACACACACTCAATCACACAGGTGAGACAGAGAGCTGGTGGAGGCTGAGAGTGCACTCACCACAGGGAAAGTGGCCTGGCTGCCTCCAGAGGCTCCATCCACACAGCACAGCTCTGACAGGTACCTGCAGACAGAGAGACGCTGAGGCTGTGACCCTCTGCTGCAGGTGCGAGCCTGCATGAGGAGAGGCAGGTACGCAGAGAGCTCACCTGAGCTGCCGGCCCAGCTTGCGGAACAGGAAGCCGATGCTGAGCAGGCTCAGGGTGGGCGGGGTCGACAGCACGCAGGCGCGGTAGTAATGCAGGTATCGGCGCAGACCCCCCGTGAACGCCTGCCGGAGACACAGACACACGGAGGTGCCGTTCACCAGGTTACACGTCACACCTGGCCCCTCCTTCCATTACTGAGCAATACAATCTGCAGGCTCATTACTGTACAAGCTACCAATGGCTGCCTCATCCATTACTGAGAGCTCTGCAGGTTCATCACTGTACACATTAAAAAACGCTGTCTCATCTCATTGCTGTGAGCTCTGCAGGTTCATTACTGTAGATGTTACAAACAGCTATCTCGTGTCATTGCTGTGAGCTCTGTCCTGCAGGGGGCGCTGTACCTGGAACACCAGGCCTCTGCGGTGAGCACTGTGCAGGGAGAAGCGACTGAGCCGCAGGTAGTGAGTGCCGTACTGCGCCAGCTCCGCCAGCAGCCGCGACACGCTCTCCGGAGACGCCCCCGAAACGCACACCCCCGGCCGCACCTCGAACTGCACGCTCACCTGCAGCGCAAACAAGAGAAGTGTCTGAAACTGCGACATGCTTCTGTCCCGAGAGAGGAAGACTTGCACATATGCACAGATGAGTTTGGTGGTTACATCAGCCTTAATCCAGCAATCACGATCATTCAGAAACATCAAAATGAGTTTAAGCCCTGTGTGAAAGTGGGCTACGCATCTCTATTTGCTATGATAAAGAAATCTGAATGTGCTTACACACACAGAGCAACGGCGAACGCAGCGTGTGAACGGGAGGAAGGCCGTACCTGGTTGAGGGGGAACGTGGCAGAGGCCACCCCGATCAGCACGTTCAGGAGGTCCCCTACGAGCTGGGTCTGAGAGTCCAGGGGCAGGGGCAGCAGGGGGGAGGTGGGCACCGTGCCCACCACTCGCATCTCCCCCTCCCACAGCCGGTACAGCTGGTCAAAGGCCTCCCTGCCCGCCTCCGTCAGGTAGGGCTCCTCCCTGCTCCCGGGAGGGCTGGGAGGAGAGGCAGGGGAGACACTGACTCAATCACATTACGCTGCAGAGCACACAGTGGAAGGATAAACACAGCACTTCATCTAAGCCAGCACACGAAATCCCTACAAGGCCGATCAGCCCCTTATGACAGAACAGTGCCATATGGCGGCTCATAGATACTCTGTGAGTGCGTTACGGCCCGTAACGCCTGTAACGCCCGTAACGCCTGTAACGCCCGTAACGCCGGCCTCCTCACCAGCCCACTCTTTCCCAGCAGCGCCGGCGGCTGGGCTGGAAGCCGCGGACGGCCTCCCACACGTCCAGCTCCGGGCTGGGGCTGGGCTCCGACTGCGAGTCCGGCGTCAGGTTCGAGGCCGACTGGAAGCCCTCGTCCTCAGACTGGTCCAGACAGGGGGGAACCTGAACGCAGCAGAAACACATCCTCAGCGGGGGCTTTGTGCTCGCAATTCTGCTTTCGCTAAAACCAGTATACACGCTATCTCACCCACATCACCCACATTAGGACCATGACATCTGGGAGGATGGAGATCAAGTTAGTTAGCTACATGACGGGATACTGCATTCCAAACTTCTGAGAGTTCCTTCACATACTTTGAAGGAAATAAAATGATAAAAATGATGATATAATAAGGGTGAAATGTGATGTGGTGATTTCATCTGTGCAGTGTCACACACTCGCAGCCTGGCACTCTCTCTCTCTCTCTCACCCGTATTGCCAGGCCCGTGACCTCAGCGTTGCTGGGAACGGGAGGCAGGTCCAGCCTGATGTCCAGGTCGGAGGTGCGCGTGTGCTGCAGGGCCCCGAACAGCGACAGCCTGGTCTCCTTCTCGAAGCGCTCCTCCGGCTCACAGCGCTGCCCCAGAGCCAGCAGCCCCGTCCCCGGGGGGGCGTCCATGAGCCCCAGCGTCCCGCGCAGCCCCCCCAGCGCCCCCCACTCCTCCCCCCACACCAGCGCCCAGGCGCGGGCCTCCAGCCGCTGCAGCTCCTCGCTCTGATACCCGCCCAGCAGCGGCCTCCTCTGCACCGGCCGCTGCCTGCGCATGTAGTCCCTGCTGAAGGAGGCCGGGGGCGGGGCCACCGAGCCGGCCAGCTGCACCAGCAGCTCCAGCACCGAGTCCAGCTCCCCCACGCCGCAGCCCCGCCCCTCCCCCAGCATCCCCAGCAGCTCCTCCAGCCTCTCCGCCTCCTCCTGGCACCCCGCCACCCGCAGGTTGAAGGAGATCATCAGCATTTTGTTCCTGGGAGGGGTGGAGGCAGCAGCGCTGGGGGCGGGGGTGCCTTTAGGGGAGCCCTCCTGGAAGAGTTTGGACAGCAGGGCCCCGTAGGCACGCTTTCTCAGGGCCCTGCGGACCCCCTCCCGGGAGCCGGCCCCCCACCCCCGCCGTTTCCATGACACCCCCGAGACGCAGGTGTCACACAGAGCGCCGAGCAGCTCCGTGATGCTGCTGCTGCTGCTGTACATGGCCTGTGTGTGTCTGTCACCGACGCCAGTCTCTCCTGCCGATGAAAACACGTATTTACTGCGCGTGTTTTGTACACAGTGTACATGCCAGACCAGACTGTATAAGCACAACAGGTTGTTTCGTCAAAAATGAGGTGGTTATAGGATCTGATGGTAATCGGTCATCACAAAACACTGGTGACAGGTGACAGCACCATTGCCGCACGTATCTAGCTAACGATGGCTAGCTGATGTCTATAACTATCTGACTGCCAAATCATACCTGTGCCATATACTCAAGCAGTTGCAGAACATAAACAGATCTTACAATTTTCTTGTGAGACAGCTAGCTAGCTACCAAAAAGCTAACTATAAGTCGAATCATCCATACCTCTGTTTTATTACAAATACCGCTAGGTCGACGATAGCAAGCTAACAGGCAACATGCAGAAATTCATTCATCCACTGCTAGGTAACAAGCTAGCTGGCCGGACAACAACGACTGCGTGTCTGCATACGTGTTTTTGTCTAGGAAAAGCAGACGAACACGCATGTGGATACAGGAAAAGCTTCTGAATTGATTACATATTTATATCTAGCAACATCATGACACACACTTCAGTGCAGGAGTGCTTGATGGATACCTGGTTACGACGCTGTAGTCATCCGTTGCCCGTTGGCGCGTCTGTCACCGAGATGAAACATTGAAATCGGCGCAATTCTCGTTTGACGCAAAGGGATAGTTAAAATATTACACGACAATTACTACAAACGCGTAATAAGCTGTTAGCTTATTGTATTTTAAGAAAAACGTACAACATGCGGTTATTTTGGTACCACAGCTAACGAGCCCGCTACTACAATCAAGCCCCACGTACTTCCTGGACCAGCGCTCCGCCCCCGTCACCCGCCCGCTCTGTGAGATCATTGGCTGAAATTTATGTCAGCGCAGTTTGATTGGATGAAACGCGCCCTATATTTGCGACTAACATCCGCCGGTGACCCTCGCCTTTACTGCACAGAAACTGACGCGATTCTATCAGCAGTATCGGTTCATTCAATAGGTCTCTGTCTCGTTTATCCTTTTTACTGCAGCGGTGCTGCATAAAAGCTTTAATGCTTTTAAAATAATTAACTTAAAATAATTTGAAGTGGCCCTTTTGACTCTAGAATTGAAGCATATAGCAGGGGTCTCGAACATCGATGCTGGCTATGAACCAGTAGTTTGCTTTATGACTCACTCTTTTTATGGAGAGGGATGTAGAGTGGACCAGACTGGAGATTGCAGTTATGGTCACTCCAGCACTTAAAGGCCAGTGAGTGAATGAATATGAATAGGTAAATGTATTAAATTCCATACTGAAACATGCTAAGGTAACTCATCTCCCCAACAAGACCATGAAAATCTCATTCAGGCCTTTAGGAATTAATATTATAAACAGTCGTCACTTTCTGTGTTCATAATGCAGGTGAAAAATTAGTAGGTTAAGCATATGGGAGGGACAATGGTTAATCAGTGTGGTAGCTGGGAGGACATTACTTTCAGATTATGCTAAGAGTGCAAAAACTGGAGAGAATGGAAATCAAGTCAACTGAGGTGAACGCAAAGAGACAAGAATCATAAGTGAACAGATGAATAAACAAATCAATTTTGCACACTGTCAGTAACCTGTTGGCATAATCAAAATTATCTGTATAGCTAGAAAATGTAAACAAATTTAGTTTAATCATATAATCAACTGTATTTATCACGTATAATACCTTATATTATTAATTTACATACACATGTATAGTTTTAATACATCCATACCACCATCCTTACAAAAAACATTTAAATAAAAGAAATCCTGCCAGTGGCAATGTCCCTGCTATATACCTCTGCACAGAAAAGTATGCAAAACTCCACAACAGCAAATTTCTCTTTTTCGCCGGAGGGAAGAGGAAACTGTGAATCTGTTAATCCATCATAACATCTGTGTACTGATGTGTGTATGAATTATTTACATCGCCTGGCAGGATGCAACCTCACCTGTTTCCTCTAGGATGCCTCTTCACAAGGTGAGTCTGGTGTCCTTGAGCCGAGAGGTGTGAGTGCTGCATCCCTCCGTGCAGTCAGAATCAAAGGCACCATCTCATCAGATGGTAAAGAACATTTGAAGGGGACACAGGACATCTGATTGGCAGGAAACCGCTACCCACCGAGGGGGCCGCTGTTGTGTAGAGGGGCAGAGGGACAGGAGCAGCCACCAGACACATGCAGATTTTAGCCTAGTTTTAATCCTGTGAAGCTCCAGGCCGTACAGATAGGCCATCCAAAGACCCTTTCAACATGTCTGTAGTGCTGCAGCCTTACACAGGTTCCAGCTGTGTAGGTGCATTAAAACCCCAGAATTTCACAACAGACCGAATCCTGAGCACACCAAACTGTTTTTAAAAAGTGAACTGCAGTGGTGCAATGTAAATCTGATCTTGGAGATCCAGTTATTTGCAAATGTTACCAGATTTATCGTCATACAAGTGGGGATTGCGATAATGGAATTTCATTATTCTTACTTCCCATCAGCCCTTGAAGTTGTTCTCCATGTACATATCTTGTGTTAATCACAGAGTCTTTCTATCTTCGTCACCCTGGGAGTCGGGGAACTCTTTGATATCCCCTCCCTTGCTCTGAGGTTTGTTCGGAAATGAGACAAGAGGCAGTCCTTCTTTCATCTTTTATTTATCTTTAGAAGCTGTTAGTGGTTTAAAGAGAATATTTCTTTACAGAGCCTGCAGGCCATCGCTTGAGGTCTTCCAATGAAATATTGTAATGTTCAGATGGAAACTCGTACAATTTCTTTTCCCCGGCCTAAATTCTCCCAAATGATTTCCATTTCTCTGAACAGAATACAAAACGTTGTTCAGACTCAGCGATGGCGCGGGAGCCTTTGGCTGTTGGACCGTGGCTGGAGGACCACAGGAAAGGCCAGGAGGCAGATGAGCCACCCTCACCCAGTGCTCTGCGGCAGGCACTGCCCTGAGCACAATGTCCACAGCCCAGGGAACCGTACCCCAAAAAACAGGTCTGTAAAAACCAAGGAATGTAATTCATCCCAGGACATGGATCTCATCCCTACTTAGTGGAAGGGTACAAGACACATTGTGTGACTGGGTGCTCCATCCTGCTTCTCTCAGTGCCAGGAGCAAACCTGTACAGACAGGATCGGTGTGTAATATATTTCTTCTGAGTGCCTTCTCCAGCTGCCTCTGATGAAAAGACGATGGGTTTTATTACAAATCGACTGTGCTGTCCCAGTTTCTTTTATTATCTCACATTCACAAGTAAAGGAAAGGTCTCGACAACAGCACAACAAACAGCCGTGGGTACTCAATGCATAGGATTACACTATTGGAATACAGTATGTCAACATCTTTTACAATCGCTATATGTTTTAAGAAATGGGAAATAAAAATATTAACTGCACAGCAGTAAAAGGTTCATATTGTCGAGTACAGATACACATCTTTTTCATACATACAGTGGAACACTTTGGAAAGAGTCCATTTTCAAGCAGGGATATTTCATAACACAGGGTTGAAAACATTGGGACAAATTTAAGCTACTTGATATTCTAATTCTGACACTCTTAAGACTCATTTGGGAGTGGCAAATATTGCAGGATATATTTGTGTACATTTGCCACTGCCTTTTCAATCTGAGCTGTCGCTATAACTTTCAGGCCCCTACGAAGATCACGCCACAGACGTGTAGCACAAATACACAATTCAAACTGTACAAAGACTCGCTCAGCTCGAACACATACAGCCCAATGCACTCAGCTTGGCACATTATCACTGGAGCATTCTCCTGTCACCTGACATCACACAGTACCACACAGTCCCAAAAACATGACTGCATCCTTACTACTATCAACACAATGCCAACATCACTTTTACCACTTTTATTGTTTTTTTTTTTTTTTTAAGGCACATTCTGGTTAAAGAAAGGCAAAAAAAGCTTTGCATCGAACTGTCAGTACTGGCAGGACTGGTAGAATATAGATGGGAGAAAGGATGAAGTGGGTAGTCTGGGTGTAATTAAGATGAAAAGCACCTCCCGCTGGTTCCGTTCTGCAGAGTGGAAATCCACTCGGCACTGTGTGGGCGGTGCCAGAAGGGCTCTGATGAAGCAGCTCTCAGGCCTCAATCCACAAAATGGAGGAACATTTAGTCTTCAGCAGAGGCTGCCAGCGATCGACCTTAAACCCAGATGCCCGGAGTCCATGGATCAGCAAAAAAATACAGGGCAGATTCAGCCTGAGAGACCTGATATGCCAATTAACCATCAAGGAATGTGTATAATAATAATAATAACAAAAGTGTACACGTACCATTCAATTAGGGACAGCAGAGTAGCATAGTGGTAAGGCGCAGGGCTCGTAACCAAAAGGTTGCTGGTTTGATTCCCTGCTGGAGCACTGCTGCTGTACCCTTCGGCAAGCTACTTAACCCAGAATTGCCAGAAAGTAAATATCCAGCTGTTTAAATGGATAACATGTAATAACTATAACCTATTTAAGTCGCTCTGGATAAGAGCGTCTGTTAAATGACAATAATGTAGTGTAATGTAATGTAATCATACTGTGAGCTTGAATTTCCACTTCCCTTAAAACTGCAGAAATCTAAAAATATGCATACCATGTCTTCTTCATAGTCACCGAATGCTGTATGTATGGCATTGCAATGCAGCACTGGCAGAATAAAATAAAATAAAATGAGCAATGAAGGAGGCCAATAGGGCAAGACCAGGAAGGCTTGCTGCATTGTTAGAAATCTTAAGCTTCAGCCACTTCACTGATCTCAGAAACACACCAGCTCCAGTACTGACAGCTAACAGGCAATAGCTTTGCAGTCAAATTATACAAAAGGAAACGCTCGATTTACTATCTACTTATTTATATGCAAGAATGTATGTTTACCAAAGTGATTGTGCATTGTCCTCTTCCTCAGTGCTAAGCACAGCTGTTAACAAACAACACAGCAGTCAAAACCACTGAGCATCAATTGCTGCAAAAGCCAGAGGGACAAAAAAGAACAGTGGTACAATATGTGCTTATGTTGCTACAGCACCAGCTGGAAAACATAGAGTATACCTAGAGGATCAAGCTGGACAACAGTCGTATAACCATAAAAGTTAGAAACCTGACACAACTGTATTACTGTAATGTAGTTCCATTATAGCTCTACTGCAAATACAGCCGGGCAACTCAAAACATGTGGACTGGTCTGTTGACAGTTATGCAAAGTGTGCTTTAACAGGTATACAGTACCCTGTGTAATTTCAGCATGTGCCCTGGAGTTCACTCCAGAACTGAGTTTTATCACTGGACAGTTTACACTTAAGTGCCCTTGTGTTAAAATGCAACACATTCCACAGGAAATAAAAAAACAAAACAAGTCAAAGCCTTTGCCTGAAAATTGATTACCTAACCGTCCCTTGCAGAATCTTTACATCTATAATGTAATGTCCTAAAACAGGCGCTAATAATAAGGCTACAGACACAAAGCCAGTCTTATTATAAAAGAGATTAAATGGCTGAGAAGTTGATCAGTACTAAGACACTCCTTACTGTCTATTCCAAAGCCTCAATCTGTGCAGTCCAACTTGGTCCTAAGAGATTTTTAACAGGGAATGCACAGAGAGTGTAAAAACGGAATAGTGTTGGTCTCGCAGTTTTGTGAACATGGGAAGGAAATATTTTTCGATCCATAACACCAGAGCTGTACCAAAGCGTTTTAAATGTATACCAGGTACCCAGCAGAAAAAAAATAAAATCATAAAAAAATAATAATCTTTAAAAAAATCAGCATTGACTATTTGTCAGCTACAATCAGTTTCCAATGTCACACTTCTTCACAGAGATAAAGTAAACAGCCTGTGTCACCACAGCTCAGCTGAGTGGGAATCAGGTCGCCCAGCCAATGGCAGCAGAGATGGCACTGGTGACACAGGACTCTACCCTCTTTAGAAACACAAACAAGTTGCGATTTAAAAAGTTAATTTCTTCTTATAAAGCTTTCCGAGTAAAGACTGCACAATAAAAAATATATTTATATATAATACTATTCTTAAACTTTTCTAGACAGGAAGAAATTGAACATCTGATTATTGATAAAGCCAGTGGATAATGCAGGGCTTATTTCTCAGCACTGGCGGACATGATAGGTGACACACAAGGAGTGGGTATTCTCCTGCTGTGAAGGACATCCTGCACAGGAGATGCAGGAGACCACCGTGAGCAAGCAGCACTTCTTGCAAAGAGGGCTGGAGCATGGGAGGCCCATGTCAGCCTGGCACAGATCTGAGCTCCACCAACAGAGGCCCCTCATCTTTCACAGTTCATATGAGGCTCAGAGACAGCCAGTGCCCGGCTCCTGCAGGTGCCAGGACAGAGCGCAGTTACAGAGCCAGGACTGTGCTCCTACAGCTGGGCCTGCACTGAAATAAGCCCTCCATCAACGCTGGCCCCCAGTACCGCGCCCCGTTTCCCCCCGCCCCTCCCCCGCGGAGGTTAGAGGTCCGTCACTTTGTTCTCCAGCGCCGCCGCTATCTGCTGCAGCCGCAGGGTCAGCTGCTTGCTCTGCGCCGCGGGGTCCTCCTCCAGCGAGGCGATGATCTGCGGGAGGGGGAGGCCGTTAGACAGGGCGTTGACCGAGACAGTCATTCCACAGGGAAACCATTCAGTAATGCACTCTCTGCTCTGAAGCAGCGCTCAGAGGAGTCTGCAGGACTTCAGTGACCCACCAGGAGCGGGGGCAGAAATGCAACACATAGCGAGAGGATGGCAGTAACAGAAACCTACCCCATCGTAGTACTTGCTTGCATACTGGTACAGCTGGTGCAGGGCCACTTGCGTGTTGAGCTTGTCTGTGTGCGACTGCGAGACACAAGAGGGAGACGAGGCTGAAGTTCGGTCTGTCCGCAGGCTTTGGTTTCGTTTCAGAGCCGCGTGCAGGCGGGACGCCTAAGCACTTGCAGCGGACGCCTCAGTGAAGGCACCTCGCGCAGTTTAATTAAATCTGCTATAATGCGCAGCGCAGCGATAGCCGCCCAGTCAATGGTTCGCTCGTTTGCGCTCACCCCGAGCCACTCGGAGCGCTGCTGATTTGAATTGATGATCAGAGCAAGCAGAGAGCAGGAAGTTAGCTACCCCGAAAGAGGTCCCGCTGACCTGCGGGTGCAATTACTTCACTGCCAAATGTTAATATATTCATATTTTATTCATACATGTATTATTTAGAATTATTGCTAAAATGACTTTTGGATGTTCAACACACCGACGAACAGATTCACCCCGAGAGAAAAGCAGAGCAAACTGTTGAGAGAGTGGCCCAGGAGCGTGCGGCCCGTCGGGCCTACGCTAAATGAATCATTCTGAGTGCTACACCACTTCACACGGAGTAATGACTGCACAGGCACGCAGGAGCTGTCAGAGGATCTCCGTCTCTTACCCGTGACACCTCCGCCAGGTGTGTGTTCATGTCCTGGTCACTGACTGACACCATCTGCCTGATTCCCTTGTAGTAGCTGAGGAGAGAGAATGGCAGCTGTCTGTCAGACGATCAATGGAAACACTACGAGGACAGTGATAGAAGGTCACAAGGCAAAGAGTTTATGCAGGGAGAGGGACTGTCTCAGATCATGCGTGCGAAATGAGGGCGGGGCTTACTCGTCCACCATCTTCTTGTACGTGGAGATCTCCTTTGCATAGAGTAGTTTGTTGCTCGGGGAGTCCTGGAGGAGAGATGGAGACAGACTGTGAGCTTGTGGATTTAGGGGCTGTCGCTTCTGACCAATCAGAGGCATGCAGAAACTCCGGCTCCTCCCCCAGCCCTCCCCCTCACCCTGCTCAGCTTGTGCTCCGTCTTGGTGCAGGCGTCCATGAAGGTCTGAGCGATGACGGACAGGGAGGCGTCCACCACCTCGGACACGTGGACGTCGAAGATGAAGTGGGGGTTCTTCAGGATGTTCACCCAGAACCGCAGAGGCAAGCTGTGGACACACCAGAGTCACCTTCCTGATCTACGCTTACCTTTACCACAGTCCATTCAGACAGAGAGAGGGCCTGGACACCAGCCACACAGTGCAGGGACACGCCAGCAGCTGACAGGCCTGTGGACTCGTTCTCAGCTTTCAGGGCCATTTCTATTGTTTCAGCGCTGAGAGCACAGGCTCCCTCCATTAAATCTCCCCACAATCGATGCCAGTCAGATACTGCCTCTGATTCATTTACTCTCACAGCTGAACAGAGGCACACACAAAAACCACAGCCATATAAAATCCATTCAAACATTGGAGGTGGAATTTAAACAGGCAGAAAATAGATACAGATTCCTTCATGGAGTGGGCTCAGAGAGAGATGAGTAATTCAGGAATTCATGTGCGAATGCTACATCTCTCCTGGCATGGGAAGAAAAAAACTGTACTAATAAACTAGCTGGGGACATAATTATCTTGTTTGTTCAGTGATATAATGGATCCATACATTCATATTTAATAGCAAGGTCTCTGCTGGTTTGAAAAACAAACAAAACAACAGCCCACTGCCTGTGGTATAATTACACTGTTCATCTCCCCAACCTGACAATTCTTAAGTCTTCTGTGAATGCTTCCAGTTCTACCAGTCAATCACTAATAACTGCACGGTTGACACAGACTGAATACTTAAGCATCAACTCCAAATTAATGTATTCAGAAAACTGTCACAGGACAGTACACAGTAGAGTGAGAATGCAAAACGGACAACAAAAAGAGGAACGTCTTCAGGCTGTAACTCACATGCAGACAGCTTACTCAGAGAGCTCTTTCTGAAACTCAAATGCAGGTGTGGTGCGTTCTGTACCTGTTGGTCTTCCAGATGTGGATGGTCTCCTCGTCCACGTTGTCGTGTTTCAGCGCCTGCTCGTCCAGGAAGTCGAAGAAGTACTTGACGGCGGGGGGCACGACGGCGCCGGAGCACAGGACACTGCGGAAGAAGTCATCCACAAACTGCTGCAGCGTGCCCTGGAACACAGAGAGACACAGCACCGGGCCTCAGCACTGCACCACTCCCGCCCCCAGGGGGCGCTGTGGGGTCACAGTGCTGACCCACTGCATCAGAGGTCAGCCAGTCCTGGAGAGGTGCAGTGACCAGGCAGTAAAACCCTCAGATAAAATATGTTGTTCCCTGTTTTGTAAGAATGCATGTTGTTAAAGCAGGACACTAGTTTCACTGTGGAGTAACCCTCATTTCCTTCCACTGTTTTCCCATGTTTCCAGTGCTCACCCCATCCTTGCTGCCACTAAAGCATTAACCTGGACTGGATTCATAACTCCCTGCTGAAAGGCATTTTTAATTTGTTCAGTAAGCATTTACCTTTTCTAAATTGATCATTCACCTCAAATGAAATGAGGTGGTGGGTTGAGGGTTTATTCTAAACAGGAAAACTAATAGCTATGGTTATTTTAGCACTGGGTCTATTGTTTTTACACAAGTACATAATACTTATTCATGCATTGTTTTATCAATGGGAAGGGGAAAACGTTTGGTCCATGTGGACCGTTATTTTTTAAATCTGGCTCCCATTAAAAAGTAGCTGAGTAGCCCTACTTTATGTGATCAGTTTGTAAAGAATGAGCAACAGTGATGTCATACATAAACGTAATATGCCACAATCCACAAGAGAGGAGTGGTGGAGCAATGCATTCTGGGAATTTTTTGTGGGTTAGATAGCCTAAAGTGGAATACACAAGAAAAAGGATTTAAATCAGCTCATGTTCTTAGCTGTTGAAACAAATGAAGAGCTTTTCCCTATGGTTACCTACAATCATCGCGTAGTGAAGGTATGGAACAACATATTATCATTTAAATCTATGGTGATTTTCCCCAGAACAAAAGAAACTCCCAGGATGAAACCCTATGAGACCAGGATCAAGCACCCCTATTTGGGCTTAACTCAAATATAAACGCCCATCATTAGATGTAATGAATCAGGTTGTTCAGATAAGGATTCCAGCAGTTCTTTGTTCTCTAATAGATGCCACGTGAGAAAAAGGATTTAGTTTTGCATTTCCTTATCAGTATTTAGAATTGCAAATTGTTTTTCCTCATTTTAATATTCAACCCTAAACAAGTATAGAATCATTCCCATCCATGCAAGACTGGATGCTTGAAAACCAGCAACTAACCACTGCTTTCTCAGAGTGCTGCGGTAACATAATGTACCAGAAGCTTTACCGGTTTGGGACATGTAACAGGCCACACAGAGCATCTCACACACCTTGACGGAGAGCAGCCGGGTCAGGTAGATCTCGGTGATGGCTTTTGTCATTGCCTTGTCCTTCATGCTGCCCCTCTTGGACTTCATCTCTTCCAGCTCCTCCGCCGGCCGCACCAGGTGGAACACCTTGTCATCTTCCAGCAGGGCGTTCTCTGAACGAGGAAGCGCACTGTGAGCGGGCCCACCAGGCATCAGATACACCTCAGAGACCTACTTTCTGGCGGAAGGATACATCACTTACTCTCTTCATGGCTGTCCTGGTGCTGGTCATAAGACTGAGGTGGGTGCATGACCCGGGACAGGACCAGCGTGGCGTTGTCTCGCACCTGAAACACAGACGCAGTGGTTTACCCCCGATTCAAGCCAAGCTGACGTGCAAGGACACACAGTCAGAGGCAGGCCTAGTGCCAGTCTGTGCTTTGAGTCCTTAACCAGAAACAGCTGTGGACTCTCTCCAGCTTGCTGAGGTACCAGCCTCTTCAGGTCGACACTCACGTTGTAGTGCGCCAGAGTATTCATGCGCTTCCACCGGCCCTCCTTCTGCGACGTTAGGTCCAGATCAGACAGGATCTGCCCAGTGGAGCCAGGGCGCCACTCTGTGGAGGGGGCAGGAAAAGCACTCACACTCATTTACCAACACAGTGAAAGCCGTACCAACCCACAAATACAATCCATACACCCACACACAGCAACCTCCCCCATCACATTTCAGAAGGCAACCTCCTCCTCGGCTGGAAATGATTCATAACCATTGTTCTCCAAACTGAAAGGCACTCAAACACTGACATTCTCCACTCTGCACCATCACCCAGGTTTCCAGCGAAAAACAAAACCACACAATGCAAGAAAGACAACCAGCAGATGTTTGACATGAGAAAAACTAAATTCAGAGATGGATTCCCACATGCAGGCTGTGGTAGCGGTCTCCCTCCTCACCTAGAGTGACACTTTCCACCTTGGGCCTCTGTGAGTAGGGCAGGTTCCGGTACACCTGCTCGATGATCTTCTCCTTCACCTGGGAGATGGTGTCGCAGTTGAGCACCTTCACCGGGGTCACGTCCGGACCCTCCCCGTGCACCAGCACCTGCAGGGTCTGAGAGGAGCGAGCTCCCGTCACTCTGAGCTCCTACACCCTCCGTTCTGCAGCAGCACGGCTTGCTCGGGAACGGGCTTTCAGCTTTTGAGCCGTTAGATGAATTTCATACTGTGTGATCAAATCTGTAACATTCTTTTCACAACTGACTGGTAATACGCTGCAAAAATGATGAACTTTCCAGTTCTGGCTCCAGCAACCCATAAATTGTTATCTTAGATAGAGACATCAATCAAATAAATAAATTCAATTCTTAATGCATAAATGAATAAATTGCCTCCCCTTGCAAGGGATGTCTGCATGTTCCTGCAGAGGCATAAATTCTTGAATTTAAAACTAATTTCTCATCAAGATGATGACATGTTATTGCAACACTATTCAATTATTGGATGCAATCGTATTACATGATCACTAAGTCAGTTTAATATCCTTACTGTTCCATGATGGGTACTTTATCCATGGGTCTGTTTCTTCTATTTTTGGTGACTTTTATGAGTTTTCATATCGAAATTAATCAGATAATCTGTCAAACTAGAGAACATACTATATTTTTTATCATTCATTTTGCCTCTTTGTCCACCCTTCTCTGCTTCGTAAGTACACCGCTAATTCACAGAAAATGAAGACGGATATCAATGGAAGAGCAGGCATTATGTGACACTGCTATATGTAGGAACAGAGTGCATAAAAATTGAGTTAGTGAGTCCAAGAGTGCCCCCAGAGTACGACATGAAGATAGCGCAGCGTGATTAGGCTAAGTGCTGTTGCATTGTGGGTCGGCGTACTGGCTCACCAGCACGCAGTACTCCACATCGTCTCCCAGCAGGCCCGTGTCATTCAGCGTGTACTTGGCCTTCTTCACCACCGCGTCCACTGGACCCTTCTCCACCTGGTGCTTGATGGCTTTAAACAGCATGTACAGAGGCTCCCCAGCAGAGTCCTGCACAAACAGCATGTCCCCAGCCATTTCACAGTACAGTCTCAATCACAGGTCCCACTCAGTTATATCACAACAGTACATACTCAATCACAGGGATCGCTCAGGTATATCACAACAGTACAGACTCGGTCACAGGCCCCACTCAGACAAATCACAACAGTACAGACTCAGTCAGAGGGCTTATTCAGTTACAGCACAGTGTAAAGGTATGATCTGACTCACCGGGCTCATTCACTGACTTCAAACTACTTGAGATATTAACCATAAGTTTTAGATTTAGTCTTTCCTTGCAGCCACATTACACATATAAAATTGTATCATTTCTCAGAAGTTCTTGACAGGACACTTATTTCAAAGTCTTTAAAATGTTCCTGGAAGCACATCAACAGACGCAAGGCCTCCAGAAGCAGCAGCTGACATTACCTTCAGGAACTGGTAGAGACAGATGGACATCCAGTTGCACAGCATTCTCTCCACCACCGTCTCTGACCTGCAGGCAGGGGGCAGACCAGCACAATCTGTCAGGGGCGGGGTTCCAGAGGAGCCACCAATCACAGAGGAGGGCGGCTGAGGTGTGCTGGATGTGGCTTGCCTCCGCGGAGAGGGCAGTCGGAGAGCAGACTCCGGCGGGACTCACCTTCGCAGCATGAGTTTGGGGTTCTTGCTGTGGACGTACTGCTCCATCAGCTCCAGCAGCAGCGTCCGCATGATGTCCGTATAATACTCCAGCTTCCCGTGCAGCGCCACCGTCAGGAGAGAGGCGAAATAACCCCTCGCTCGGGCGTTGAAGTCAGGGCGTCCCTCCAGGGTGCGGATGAACTGACAACACAGACATGAGGCATCATTCCTCTTTTCTTAGTGACACACCCCGTCGTCTGGCACGGTTACTGCTTATGGCTTATAATTCATTTTATAGAAAAAGTTACATTCTGCTAAAGATGCCTCACTCGCTACCTCACTTGTAAGTTCCTTTGGACAAAAGCATCTGCCAAATGAATAAATGTAAATGTAAATAACAAAGGTAACTAGAGAATGTAATTCCAGGGAATTACGAGTGCATGAAAATGCAAACGGTCTAATTTTACATAGATAAAAGTATATAGGCCTACATCAAACAGATGTAGGTGGTCAGAACAGCTGCCACAAGATTCTAATTGCTTAATGGCTCTATTGTGATGTCATAAAGGCCAATGTTAAGTCTATGGGGAAAATTTTGATAGTTTTTAATTAATAGTTTAAAAAGTATAAATGTTACAAAAATAAAAAATACATAGCATAAGTGTCCTTTGTAAGACCTACGCAACACAGTTTGAATGAAGTTTCTACGTTAAACGGTTGAAGCTGTATTAAACGCACAAAATTGGTTAGAAGAAGAAAAAGAAGAATAAGAAAAATTCGGATAACAATAGAGTGCATTTTCATGCACTCTAATAAAGAGCCAGGTTCACAGGCAGACAATGTCAAACAGAAACAGAGAGCCAGTCAGGCAGCTGGAGCAGCAGGGAGGCAGAGGTGGGACCCACGTTGATGAGGAAGGTCTTGCTGTTGAGCAGGTTGGAGAACTGGTTGAGGGCCTGTGCCACGATAGCCCTGCGGGATTCTGGGATGTCCACCTTGCCCGTGATCATCACGTCATTGGCGCCGTCCTTGGAGGGCAGGAAGAAGACCCGGTCGGTGTAGGTCTTGTAGTCGAGGAAGGGGATGCGCGCCTCACTGAGGTCACTGGTGTGGTCCTCCATCTCAATCATCAGATCTGAAAGGGCAAAGGTCACCGTCTGAGTCATCAAATACCATCAATTACCAATTAACAATCCTCCCTTACATCAGCAGAATCTTTACCTATGGTCATCATTTACATCAGCAGAATCTTCCATATTAGCCTGAGCTAATTAGCACTGTTTACAGAGCAAATCTAAGATGATGACGATGGCCAGCCTTTTCTAAATGACACATGATCTCGAACTATAAGAGGCAATTTAAAAGCAAACCGGACTGGGATGGGGAAGCAGACCTGTGAACTCCTTCTTGCAGCGGTCGCGAACACTCTCCTCCAGGTTCTCCAGCTGGTGCTTCACCTTCTCGTACTCCCTCTCGGCCTGCTGGCTCTTCCTCCTGCCCAGAGCAAACACGCACGGCGATCACAAAGACAGCTCAGAGGTCAGGACCCAGCTGGAGAGGTGCATGATGGGATATGAGGTCCATTACCTGTAGCAGTACACGGAAATTGCGATGATCAGCACCATGGGACCAATCACTGCAGGGATGATGATGTAGAGGGGAAACTCATCCTTCTTGTAGTAGTCCACTGAGCCCACCACCCACTCTCCATTACCAAACTTGATCTGAAAGGGAGAAAAAGTATTTAAAAAGTTTTTAATATTAACACTGACCAGGGGCATCCAACTGTTTCACTGCTGTCTTAGCCAGGACTCCCTTTTAAGAAATTTTAAATGTCAATTAATGTTAAATGGATCATTCCTGATAGAATAAAGTTTAAAGTACAAATACATAATTAAAAAAAAATGAATCCCTACTAAACAAGATACATATGCTGTGCATTTGATCCAGTCAGCTGGTTCTTCAGAGGCCGTTCTCTCACCATGAGCTCAAGGGGGTCGGAGCTGGTGTTCCTCTTGTGCCGTTTGGAGCGGGCTTTGGGCTGTGCGGAGGGCGGAGCCAGGTAAAGACGGGTGTCTTGGAGAGTGGTGACCTGACAGGGCACATCACCCACAAACGCCTGCGCCTCCTCTGCCGTCATCGCCTTGGCAAACCCTCGGCCCTGAGGGGAGAGAACACCAGCTCAGCAACTACAATCAACCACCTGCTGAGAACCAATCATTACTCTCACTGATCTATAGCATGGGTCTGCCACTATACATTTAATGTACTAATGGCATTTAATAGATCGTCCTGCTTGAAACTATTGCTTAGTAAACAGTTTCATTCCATAGCCCTAGCCCTAAAAAGGAACAGCCCATTAACTTAAATGAAACATCTTGTGAGAATACCAGTAGCAGGTGTACTGGAGTACAACATTGGAGATAATCCTGAACTAGCAGCGATACTGTAGTTACAGTAACAGAGAACACAGCCATGGAAGGAGGACTGGAATATTTACAGTAACGGAGATGGCGCTGGCCTCCATGAAGAACGTCTTGCTCATGTTATCGAAAATGGGGTTTGGGTGGTACACAAAGCCCTGGAGCTCCTCCTGGACGTTGTCCAGAAAGACGACAGTCCTGAAGGAGTGGTTCTCGTAGCTCTTGTCCACCTCGGGGGAGAGGAACTGCAGCACTGAGTCGTTTTTGCTCAGGGCCTCCGTCATGAACTGCGAGAGATCATCCAACAGGTCAGGCCTCGGCTACAAAGATGGTTCCTCTCCAACTGTGCAGAGAGGGTCTGCCACCCCCAAGGCAAGAGGCCCTGACCATCTGCTAACAGATGTACTGTACCACCCGTGGCAACAGCAAGCAGAGAGAACTCAATCCGGAGTAACTAAACAAATCTAGGACCTAAAGAAAAACATTCTCATGTTCTAAATGAGCTGGAAACAGCTAAACATACAAATGTGTTCAAATACTAAATTCCTTTTATTAATGCTTCACCCCTTTAGGGTGCAAACTAGGCTCACACAGCTGGCTGGTGATGGAGTTAGGCTACGCTTGCACATGGAACAAACACTCCGAGCTGCTCAGGAGAGCAGGAGAGAACAGCACAAGATAAAGAAATGAGCTTACGATCTGTATCCTTTATATGTTCATTTACTCAACATTATTTTTTGATGTTATGCTCAGTCAGCTGCATAATTTTGCTTCATTGTTTGCAGTGTGCAAAATCAGCTGAGAAAATCTCAACCAAAACGGCAAAGGGAAGGGCGTGTGGCACACACACCTCTGTTGTGTTGGGAATCTTTGACCCTTCGTCCGTCAAGGGCTGAACCACCATGGAGGCCTTCTGGATGATGTCGAACCCGGTCCCAGTCACCACAATCTTCCTCCCCCCACTGAACGGTAGAGGACCCAGAACAGCGTTAGTCTCGGCTCCTTTCTCACAGCGGGTAAGTGTCCATCACAAGCACATCAAAACACCTCTCAGCCAGCTTACTGACACTGAAACCATTCTCTCCAGCAAACAGCACACGAGACTGAATCTCCACGTGAGCCTGAAGCACTTCCCCTAATTAAAGGATAACAGTCATGTAGTGCGGCACTCTTTGGCACCTCTGTTCTTAATGAAGTCAAGCCTGCAGAAAGATGCAGTGCCGCTTTGGAGGAGCAGATGCTGAAAGGAAATGCAGTTTGGACTCACCATATGAAGCTGCTCTTGGGGTAGTACTTCTCCAGCTTGGGGTTCACACAGAACTGGAATGCTGTAGGGACCTGGGCGGTGGTGCTTTTACCATACAACACTGTAACAGGCAGCTTGTCGGAGGGGGCCGTTTCAGTGTACGGGTCCGTTTTACACGTAATCTCACTGCCAAACGTCTCCCTGCGGAGAATAAGACACTTTTATTTCCAGCAGGTTCCCTCAGTGCACTGCACTGAGCAGCCAGCAGATTCCTGCTCTGCCCGCAAGCTCTTTATTCCTCAGCACTGCTGTTCAGACACAATCACAGCAGGCTTTTTCAAGATGAGGTACCAGACAGTGCTCCCCTCTCTGCAGACAGCAGACCAAATAGGATTTGACACAATGCACCGAGGATGAAGGAATCCCCATAACAGGTAATCCCTGTCCAGGAGGACAATGGTTTCTCCTGGCTACCTCGAGCCTTAATTTCATTGAGGCCGTTATTTAGACATGAAAATACCTCTCAGTGTACCAGCTGTAAATCAGTTGGAATTGAAAAGTTACTCTTAAAAAGCGATGGTCTGATTCTGTCCTTTGCTGTCCTACAGGAAATAATGTCACACTCACACTGTGCAGGCCACTCCCCCCACGATGATGCGGATGTCCTCCTTGGTGGCTGTGTCCAGATCGGTCCCTGATATCGTAATCACTGTCCCTCCTGCAGCTGGACCCCTGTCAGGCTGGACTTTCTCAGCCTTAGGGTCCTGGATGATTGCAGTACACACACAAAAAAAAATAATTCATTTTGGACTTCTGCTTTCAGAATGCTTCAAACCAACAGAACCACAGAGGCGTTTATTTTTGTATCCATTGAACAAACATTTATGTGCAGCCACCAACCTTGGTCAAAGCTCCCACCGGCATGAAAAGGATCTGTGCATGCTTTTGCAAATTCAACAATTTTTTTCAAACAAACTGAAGTTTTGGCATGCAATTGTCTTTATTATGATCTGACCATCCCAAGTACTGTCCTTCCCAACAACAGTATTATACAGCATATTCATTAATATTAATACATACCCATTATCCAGCATATTTATATATTTTAACCTCAGGGCGCTAAGGTGAGGTTAAGTGGGGTATGAGGCATGCCTTACACAAAAACAGAGAATAACATGCTGCTAAAGAGACAGTAAATCAGGACAAGATTTTCCACTTTAGACTTTAGGTGTTTTTGTATGAAGTGAGGGGGTCACTTACCCTGAATGTGAAGAGGACATCAGACCTTCCCCACTTTCCTCCTGCCACCTCCACCTCCACCTTCCCCGTGTGAGGGCCGAGGGAGGTGACTGAGCCAACCTCACACACCACACTGGAACAGAAAGGCCCGAGCTATTTAAAAGGCAGGGTCAAAGACAATACAGCGACACCAGCAACCTCGAACAACGGCTGTCTACCTGCGACTTAAAAATCAATAATTGCGCTCGCCGTCCCTCTGGACCGCAGTGTACAGACGCTAAGCGCACCGTGAATACTAATGTAAAGCTGCCGCTATCCCTGCGTGCTCTCACAGAGGAAACCACACTCTGCTGTACCTGGTGGAAACAGAGTATTTCTCCAGCTGGTGTAAGCAGGGGACGCCGGCCACACTGATGTTTTTGATGTCCTCTTTTGTAATGCCCAGGTTGGACCCTTTGATGGTGACAGAAATGCCCCCTTTCAGCGGTCCGAACTGAGGGATGATCTGGAGAGAGTTAAGAGCGCATTTGAAGAGCAGATTCAGGATCAGACTCCTATCTGTAGTACCGAGTCTTGCTTTGGTGACACCGACGCAGGAAATCAGCTAAAGATGTGCGAGGAATCACAGTCACAGTCATCATCAGTGCATGTTTGATCTTTCCCAGCCCACAGCCCTGAGACCCTGGAGAGTGCGTCTCATTTCCACCTTTAAAACGACTCTTTTTTTACTTCCCTTAGAAGTAAGAACATGAGCTCTAGCAACAAAGCAGGACGAAATCATGAAGGCTGAAAAGCAGTTGCTTGACAGCAACAGAGTGTGAGTTGGAGAATGGGGTGAGACAGAGACACAGAGAGACAGTGTAAAACACAAGAGATACAGTCTGAGGAGAAGCTGTGCCCTGTGCTACTCACTTCGGTGATCTGAGGGTTGGGGCACTCCGGTGCCTCCCCCGTGGGGCACAGGTTCCTGTAGACGCAGGCTTTGGTTGCAGCGCACCACACGCAGTTGTACTGCACGGGAGCATTCTTGCACAGGCTGCAGTCCTCCCGGCCGAAGGAGCAGTTATACAGGGTCACTGAGGATGGAGGAGATGGGTTCGTCAGGGTAAAAACCACACAGCGAGAGTTATGACCAAGCCCGTCCAACTTCTGCATCTATCCATCTGTATGAGGCCACCTACGATGACAGCTGTTCTCTTATTGGTTATAAGAAAGTCAGTGAGTATTGCTGGAATTCCATTCTTCTGACGGCCGCAGAGAGCTCTGACTAAAGGCAGGACCACCCTCACGGCCACGCTGTGGACCCACCGTTCAACGTGCTGTCGATCTTTTTCTCCGTGTTCCTATCCTTCACGTAGAAGAGCACGTCCACCGTCTGGCCTTTGTCGTAGGAGAACTGGGCCGAGGAACAAGAAGAGAGAAATCACTCGCGGCACTGCAGCCAGAGAGATGGTTCACACACCAGGGACTTCAAAAATACACTCTGGCTTCAGCCAGAGAGGCCGGCATGGTGTGTTTCTGATTAAACGCAATTACTTTTTGACTGTGGGTAGTGTGCTGCTTCCCAGAAAAACGAGTGCCCCATTGCCCTGAATACCATTTGGCAGACATTCAGGCACAGTATGAAAACAAATCAATACATAAAACAAGAGTCTAGCTGAGGGCTGGCTCAAGACTCTGGATGGATTTCTGCAGCCTCTGAGCTGTTGCTGGCTGAGTTTGGAAAACGGAAACCAAAACGACTGCTCTCACCCTAAAGGGGGCTGTAATATCAAAGTGCTGCTACTCCATCAGGTAGCCCAGCCAGGTATCCAGAGAGGCCCGAGTACCACTCTGACCGTGGAGGGGATTAAAGAGGCAGGACAGGAACGGAGAAGGTGTGGGGGGTCAAGACACAAATCTGTGTGCCCTCAGCACCCCGTCAACAATCCTCTCCACACTGTCACACGCCTCCCGTAACGGCGACCAGGGGCCGGACGGTGCAGCAGACATCGGACCATCACCCCCACACACAACACCCCCCACCACCTCCGGGAGACGGCCCTGCTGATACCGGCAGTCAGACTGTCCAACCCCAACAACACGGTAGGTCCTAAGCAGTCCCCCAGCAGTACCCAGGCAGTGTCAGTCTCCGGAGTCTGCAGTAAGCCTTCTAAATCGCCCGTTCCCTACCAACTCTCCTCAGTAACACTGATCCCTGATCAGTGGATGGCAGGTGATAATTCTGAGCGAAGACCTGAGATCAGGTTTACTGTGAGGGGAAGGGGGAGTGGGAGTCAGACACTGACCTCGTATCCCCCAAAGCTGAAGTGTGAACTCTGCTCAGACGTGACCCTCTCCTCTGTCTGCTTCATCAGCTCAGTACCGAGCTTAAACTCCTGATCCTATGCAGGAGGAGAGGAGGAGAATGCGGTTAAATCCAGAGCAACTCAGGCACACACTGACAAAACACTGCAAACACTTTCAATCTGAAGGTACTGCTCCATCACCACTGAGAGAATCAAGAAAAACAAACTGAAAAAAAAACACTTCCAAGCATACAAACAATCATATTTTACCTTATAAACATCCAGATTGACCCCTTCAAATTCAATGGGGGTTTTGAATCCCACAGGAATGAGTGTTGGCTTCGGGTTCTCAAACCGTGGACATTTATCTTCCTGTGTTGGAGAGAGCCATGTCAACTTCTCACTTTTTTAAAAACGCTTGACTTGCATGTGCAAAAGCAGAGAACAGCAGGCTCTTGTTGGTATCCTGTTTCTTACCTGCTGATGCTGGATAATAGAGCTCCCTATCGAATCATCCCTGTCACTGCAGACGTGATCTTTAGTGTTCCACTGGCAGCCCCATTCACTGGTCACACAGGAAGCGCACCTGAGGACAGCAGACAGACAGTGCACTGTAAGGAGGCCAGGGGATTCTGGGATTCAAGTGTAGGCTAAAGTGTAGACTTTTTAATGAGGAAGAAATCTGTCTTTTGTCTTTGCATCCCTGACAAACATGCCCAACTCATCAGATGTTTCCCGGATGAAACAGAAAATATGATGTGCATTAAAGATTGCCTTTCCTTTTGATAAATGAACAGGAAAGTGAAGCAATTTCCTCTGCTTAGTTTAAAACAAAACGATGGTGGTGTATGGGAATGCACATTCGATCACACGAGTCGTAGTAATGAGTCACACTTATGTTTTGAACAATGTTCTGAACACATTCTTGTTTGTTGATACTGAGATGTATCTGACACAGTTCCAGCTAGCGGCGAGGTCTGCGGAAGCCTCTTGCAGAACTCACGGTGTGTTCTCTGCCTTCCGTATGGCTGCGCTGCAGTTGTAGAACTTATATTCACTGGCTGCCACTTCCACATCACCGACAAAGACCTTCACAGGCACCGCCACGTAATCTAACCACACAGGGAGAAACAGGGTGTTAAAACACGCCAGAGCACAGATGCAGTCCAACAGGGTCCCTGGGGCTGTTCTCTGAAACAAAACAGTGCCTGATCATATCATTATCACTGAAGGCACACGCTGTATTTAAAGCTTAACTTTCATTTTAAGCTATCTGTGAAAAGACGGCAGACATTTGACAGTGAGACCCAGGGAAAGTGTTTGGATGCACCGAATGCACACTGGACAGCCTTTACGACGGAGTCTGATAAATGCATGGCACATCCTGCTCTCCCCCCACGTCCTTCACAGAACAATGCCAACTACGATTTACAGATGAGACCTCCTCAGGTGTGGGTGAGGGCCCTGCACAGCAGGCAGATGGGGTGGGGGACTGACCTTGCTCATCATCGGGAGTGACTGGGATTTGGTTAGGGCTTGGGAGAGGGCAGGATATGGTTGTTCCACTGGCTGTTGCTGAGGTCCTCAGGGAGTTGAAATGGCACTGCACTCTCTCCCTCTCGACATCCGGTAGGGAGGGTACACTGATCTCCACCTGCAAACAAAGAGGAATACATGCATGACTGAGATTCCACCACCCCTTTGTCCTCTGCATTCCAGAGCTCTTTAATAATTAAGAGACTGGAAATAAAGTTCTTAGGTAGCGCTGGAGAACTGGGGTCAGTTCAAAATTGATGCAATTAATATTCAGGACTGACATGTCAACTCAGCAATTGGAACCAGAGCTAAAAGTACGCAGTTGATTAATTGGAACTGACCAGAGTGAATTGATGGGCACTGAAAGCACACAGAGCTTTGCTTTAAAGACCACTCAAGGTTGAGCAAATGCAGCGTGTTAGGTTATCTTAAAGCTGCAGCAGCAGCATGAACTGGTGCAGCTACGTTGCCTGTTGTTTGGGGAAGCGGGTCAGCCTTACTTCCTGTGTCTTCCTGCAGCTCATGTTGGGTGGGTTGAAGGACTCGATCTTCACGCACTGCTGGTCTGGGCTCCACAGCCAGCGGTTCCTCTGCTCCGCTCCCTTGCAGTCCGACTTCCTGGTGCACCTGCGATGGGACAGGATACCCATCAGCCACTGCTCAGACCCATGTCTGTCCACATCACTTCCTGTCTCACCATGAGGCATCATTCCGGTGTTTCACACAGAAGAATTTGGACAAACAGGTAAGTCTTGCTACAAATCATGTGGGAAACTGAAAAAAACATTCCCAGATGGCCGAAGTCCTACTGCTTCTGTAATCAAATATGAAATACAACACTAAATAAATTATAAATGTGTTCATCCTTTCAATGCGTGGAGTAGTGTTCTACTCCACGCATTACTCTACTGTGCCTATAAACTTATTTGCAAAGGGGGATTTATTCAACACAAAACCACTTTAATGTTAAGCAATAATCTAAGAAATGTGACTACTACGTGTGCTTAGATAATAATGCAATAAACACATGTTAAATAATATAAATGAGAGAAGAGGCTGGCCTGGGAACAGAGAGAGTTCTGCAGGTGTGCACATTCAGAACCACAGACGGCAAATCCACCAACGCTAACCCTAACACAAATCCACCAATGCTAACCCTAACACAAATCCACAAATGGCACTCTATACCCCTGTGCTGGGAGAACTCTGCGGCTTGCAGGGTTGCGAGCGGGAGGGTGGGGTTTCAGCGCTCACCTGCCTTCCAGCACACACCACCTGCAGTACGGGACTCACCTGCCTTCCAGCACACACCACCCGCAGTATGGGTCACGGGGCTCCATGCAGGCACTGCAGCTTTCCAACAGACGGCACTCCTGCACGGGCACCTTAGCGATCTGCCACACAGACAGGGGGCACGGCCATTACATACATACATTACAATGCATTACGTTATTGAGTACATGCGCTCATCCAGAGCGTCTTACACAGCGCATTCAATAAATAGGCACAAAAACAGGGCACTGCTAACCGCATGTGAGCGAGCGTCAGTGCTAAGCACAGAGCTGAGATCACAGATGCGTGCCTAGATTGACATGTCATCACGTCATTGTGTTACAGCCATAAAGCCAACCTCATTTCCCCCACACAGACAAATCTCTGCATATGAATTTGTCTAGGTTTTTCCAAGATCTAGAGAGGGTAATTCCAGTTACTGCTGTGCAGACGTACATTTAACAATAAGGGGAAGAAAGAGCATATGATATGCAGGTGTATGGACATTTCATTGTGGGTGTGTCTTTGTTTGGTTTTGTTTGGGTCACACAGTTGTTAGTGTGGTAGTAATTTCAGGACACATTTAAATGACAGCTATACCTTTAGCACAGTGGTACTGTATAGATGGTTGTGGTTTAGGGAACCTTACCTTTAGTGCAGTGGTGATGTACAGATGGGTGTGGTTTAGGGAACCTTACCTTTAGCGCAGTGGTGATGTACAGATGGCTGTGGTTTAGGGAACCTTACCTTTAGCGCAGTGGTGATGTATAGGTGGGTGTGGCTTGTGTCAAAGAAGAGGTTTTTGTTGACTGTGCTGCTGCTGGAAGCGATGCGATGGTAGACACTGGGAGCACTCGACAAATGCACCTGCAGAAGATGGGACAGACACAGGGCTTTCAAAAGGAAAACTGAAGAGATTTCATACGTTACATTCTCATATTTTCCCCCAAAACTGTACCCCACTGCCCTCTCTTTCTACACCTCCCTAATGCCATACCCCACTAACCTCCCCCAAAGCTGTACCCTGCTGCCCTCCCTTTCTACACCTCCCTAATGCCATACCCCACTAATCTCCCCCAAAGCTGTACCCTGCTACCCTCCCTAAAACTGCACCCCGCTGCCCTCCCTTTCTACACCTCCCTAATGCCATACCCCACTAACCTCCCCCAAAGCTGTACCCTGCTACCCTCCCTAAAACTGCACCCCACTGCCCTCCCTTTCTACACCTCCCCCGAAGCCGTACCCCACCACCTCACCTTGAGCACGTCTCCTGTGCTGGTGCCCAGAAAGGCCACGGTGTGATCGTTCTCCACAGCGACCGCCACCGCCGTTAGCAGCCCCTTCCTCTCATACACAGCCTCAGCAGTCAGGGCGAAGGCCTCTGTGCTGGCCAGGGGAGAGGTCAGGAAGTCCGCACCACATTTGAATTCTTCCGCCCTCTCTTTCTGATGGACACAAGCAGACACATCTCAGTTGACTTTTTGTCTATTCCTCATGTATAATATGCTAACATGCCATGCAGGGAACTGAAAATGTTTTTATATATTTAAAATGTTAATAAATGCTATATATTTTTATGTGCATATGTTTTCACAGTACCGTGCATCAGTTATTACCCCCCGCGACAGAGGGAGAATGCCCGTGTCTGTTAGCTCACGTGCGTGTAATTATCACAGTACACCTCGTGCGCGTTTATACGCGCGCTCTTTCATATCGTTTCGGTTATCGCTTATTTTAATGTAACTGCAACTGTTGTGTGTGATTATGTTATTATTTTCATTATTATATAGACCTAGCGTCAGGCGCCGTCTGAAATGAAAAGGGAGCAAAGCTGACGACCAAAATGTACGGTTGGCATCTCTTACGTTAGGTAGTCTGGCTACTTAGCTAAATCGGCCTCAGGAGCTAGAGGCGTCATGCAGCAATTTAGCTGTTATACAACGCTTTCGCGTTATTACCACATCTGACTGACTACTTCATAATTATAAAGGGTTTCATCATTATTACCCTTTATAAATATTCTTCAGAAAAGTACCTAAAAGTGTTCGTGCCTGGGGGACAGAAGTGCATCTCCATCTGCACCGTATGTAACGTATGCGCTGTTATATTTGGAGCTTTTACCGTGTAATTTTCTGCTCGTACCGCGATTAGCTAAATCACGCGGTCCTAAATAGACCTGCTTGATTACGAGACCTATAGTTTAAAACGATTTTATTTTACGCGAAGAGCTGCTAGTTGTGTTCCTCTCCAAGTTGTGCATGAACATCCAGAAGAAGCTGAGAACACCAGACTACATTACAAGAAACTCATGTACGCTTCATGCACATTTGGTTTTGTTGAACTGTGGTGAAATAGTCGATACGCCATCCTTTTAAACTGTGTATTGTGGGAAGTTTCCCGCATTGATGTTTATCAGTCAGCTTCTAACTGCTCAGATGTACACAGCGCCCAAATCGAGTACACCATTTTCCCTTCTTTTGCCTGGCAGGCAGGGAGACAGAAATAGAGACGGAGAGCAGACACGACGCTGACATGTGAAGGATACGTGCAAAAGCCAAAGAAAAGAGGAGGTAAATTAGACCAAAGAACTCCAGATGAGATGGACAGTGTCATTTTTAGCAAGATGGAACAAATTAAAGGTACATCATTATAAGAAATGGCTAGAAGACTGAAAACACCCACAGCTAATTTTTCATCTTAATATGCATGCCTGTGGCTTTTATACTGTTCTTTCACAGTGCTAAACTGACACATTCCTGATCCTGCAATTCTGTCGCTGATGGAAACCGTTGTCAACAGCGAGATTGCCAGAAACGTGTTAAGCACTGTGTGATTGAAGTTCAGTGTTTCACTTGCACCATGATGTTTTTCCATTGGAAATCATCTTTGAAATTTAGGTATAAAATGCATATATAATTGTTTTGTTCCAGTTATAACCCCATTACAGCCTGAAGAGATTGTGGTGGTGGTGGAAATGTGTTTGGACTTAATACACATGTATTTGGGGTCTTAGTGAGACTGGATAAAAAACAGGATGAGATGGGGAAAAGAGAAATTGATTGCCAATCTGGTTACTGATGGCAGAGACAGACAAACCAGGTGTGAAAAACATCTTGAATCTTGCTTTGTTGCGGTATGGCATTATGTACAGGTAGCTACAATGAATGCTTTTATATTTTGAACAAATATTTTTGTAAAGCCTTTCATAAGGCAGCCTGTTCCCTCTCTCAACTCCACAGGTTGACGTGTGAATTCCCAGAGTGAATTTTGATATGAATTTTTGATATCAAACAAAAATGTGTATGAAAAAAGTCATCATGTTACTCTTCCGTATGTGTTATGTTCTCCATACATTACTAAATGCACATTTGCAAAATAGAAGTATGGTGGACACTTAACAATACAGAATTTAGAGCACATTACACCACACACTTAAATCACACTATTCTAAATAAATGCTACACTAAATATGTCCTTTTCTTTCATGTGTCTTGCCCCTGTGATATGCATGCTATAATGTATTCCTTAATAGGTTTTTAAACTTTTGATTCCAGTGTTAATATTTGTGTATGGTATGGCACTGTGGTAAAAGCAGGATAAACTTCAGCTCTTGTGTTCCCTCAGTAAATATGCCCCTCCTAGAGTGGTAACACTGCAGACCACATCAACATCGCAAGGTACACACAGGTTGGCATGGCTTATTCCTCACACGTGAGATAAGCTTTGTTTTAACTGTGTCTGCTCAAAGGAAATACTTTAGAGGACTGATTGGTACTTACTGGATAAGAGGTCGAACAAAACCCTGGTGTTGAGTAAGGAGGGTAGACCGCATCTTTGTTGTTGATCTTCCCGTTGTCACTGTAGCAGGCAACGAGAAGTTCCATCAGTCTCCGATTGATGGCTTTCAAAGGGTACATGCAGAGCGCCGACTTGGTGTTCTCATCATTGCTGAACACGGCAAACAGCACCATATCTGAGGCCTGCACGGGCCCGTATTTGTTGGATTGGTTCATATTGCGGGCCAGTTCCTTGCCGGGGGTGGCTACGTAGGCCGCCTGCACCTTGTTGTAGGTGTTGCCGGAGCTGCAGTTGAGCTGCAGCTCTGTGTAGGAGTAGTACTGATGGTCGTTCTCGCAGAGCCGCGAGATGAAGGTGAAGTTGTCCGCCGCCCCCCTCGTGCGCGAGAAGAGGAAGTAGATGAAACTTTCCGCCTTGAAGGCGTGGCGGAAGTTGTGCATGTACTTGTTTGAGAAGGAGGATGCCTGCACAGTGGAGGCCTCCACGATGTTCTCGAACACCACCCAGTCGCGGTGGTCCTCCAGGAGGCGTGTGCTGATCAGCTTGGTGCTGTCGTGGCTGCCGTAGCCCTTCCCCACCAGGAAGACGCTCAGCGCGCCGTTGTCTTTGATGAAGTTGGACATCACCCCCACCACGGACACCGTCTCCTCCACGCTGGCCACGTAGGTCTTCTCGCCCTTGCTGTCGCTGTAGTAGATGAGCTGCTCGATGTTGGTGAGGTTGAGCAGGGAGCAGATGCCCTTGAAGAGGCTGCCGCAGACCACCAGCGAACCGTTGGCCTCGTGCACCAGCAGCAGCTTGTTGACGTTGTGCGTCATCTTGGCGTCGATGCAGTTGGAGATGTCGGGGGGCGTGCACTGGGGGCTGTCCATCTTGGGGCCCGTCGACCTCCTCCTCTCCTCGTGCAGCGAGGAGTTCAGCTGGTAGATGACGTCCACGGCCCCCACGTACACCCTCCCTGTCTGGGGGTCCTGAACCACGTTGTTGATGGTGGCGGGGTCAGTGCTGAACTCCCGTATGGTCCCCTCACACCAGCCAGCAGAGGCACACAGCAGCAGCAGCAGCAGGCTAGCCTGGGCCCACCTCGCCATTTCTGCAGGAGAGAGGGGGGAGGCAGCCGTCGGGGGGGGGACTGCGAGATCTATTCCTGCGAAGCCACACAATTTCACACATCTTAAGAGTTCTCCAAAGTGCCGAGGTCAATGAATATATTTCACACTTACATAAACGCACTGTCACTACGTATCTTGTTTTCGAAACCGCTGATCAAATGACTTGAATCGAAATCTAATCAAAGCCCACATAGTCACACAGACTCACCAAAACTGCTTTTTAGCTGATAATGTATTTTTTTTCCTCCCAGATCAAAAGCCTGCCACAGATGTACATTACTTCATGCCTGATAGATATAGCTGGTGATTTGCTTTGTTTGTGAAAGCAGGAGGCACACAGCAGCCCGAGAACATACACACACACACACACACACACACACACACACACACACACACACACACACACACACACCCATACGCATGCATGCCCGTATGCGCGCTCACACACACACACACACACACACACACACACACACACACACCCATATGCATGGATGCCCGTATGCGCGCTCACACACACACACACACACACACACACACACACACACACACACACACACACACCCATATGCATGGATGCCCGTATGCGCACACATGCACACATACACACACACACACACACACACACACACACACACACACCCCCATACACATATATGTTTGCATGTGTGTACGCGCACACACACACACAGCTGGTGATTTGCTTTGTTTGTGAAGGCAGGAGGCAAGAGCACACAGCAGCCTGAGAACATGAAACACACACACACACACACACACACACACATACCCATACACACGAATGCCCGCATCCGCGCGCACACACACACACACACACACACACACGAATGCCCGCATGCGCGCGCACACACACACATACCCATACACACGAATGCCCGCATGCACTCACACACACACACACACACACACACACACACACACACACACACGTGCAGCAGGTGGCAACAGCATCCTGCTCTCTCCATCACAGGGACGGGACTGGAGCCGTCTCCAGAGCTGCAGGTGGCTTTTTGGAGGCTCCTCCTGCTCACTTCAGCTGCCTATAAAGCCTACAGACACGCTCTTTAAACAGATGAGGCGCCCAGGGAGGCGGCCGTCAATCTGTGTTTTATTAGGTTAACCTCCCCTCCCCTCGGAGCAGTAATGTATTGTAAATTTGCCCTTTGGGCCTGGTTAGTTTCACTTCGGGTTCTGATTTGCATACTAGTGCCCATATATCCCTAGCTTTTACATGAACCTCATTTAATTTACAATCCATTTCCCCGGGTAAAAGCATTCAGCCCTTTTTAATTCACCCTTAAACAATTCTATTAAAACCGATACTGCGGAATACACCAGAGCTGGGTCCGCGCTCGCCAGAGGAATAACTGCAGTTATCCTTTAAATTCTTAATATCTCTGAGAGTAGTGAAAGTGGAACAAGTCCCCCCCGCCTTCCTTGGCTGAAGATCCTCAAAACTCCACCACATGGACGCCCGACCACCTGTCCCCGGCTCAGCGCTTTAAACTGCTTCAAAGCGTCCTCCCGCTGCTCATGCAAATCTCTGCCTTCCTCGCGAAGGAGACGGGGGAGATCCAGCCCGTGGCGTCCGCCGGCGGGCCGGGGGTCACCGCGCCCAGCACAGAGGCAGAGCAGAAAGCCTCAACACTTTCAAAGCACCTCACTTCTGAGCCGCTGTCACATCTTCAGAAAAAGAAAAAAAAAACACAGTGCTAATCCAGAGGCGAGGATGCATCAAACGGCTCTGGAGCAGTGGCGTAGTGACACTGTGACACAGGTGACCCCGTTAACCCTGGACCTGCTGGACCCGGGAGCCGCTGCGGGGCGCTACTCTGCCCCCGGCTCATTAGGCGTGAAGGAGCGGGCTCCGGCAATGGGCCCCCGCACGCTCCTCTGAATAAATAAAAGCCTCTTAATTTAGTCTCCATGTTTCCAGCCTTCGGCTAATGAAGCCCCTAATGGCTCGAAATAAATAATAATGAAACGATCCTGGTCTTAATGAGCCAGGCACATCTGGAACGGCGCAGTAAAAGATTCAATTGTCAAAATAGTGTTGCCATACAGAGAAACAGTTTACCTTCAGGATAAAAGCTTTGGCTACAAATCTCCTTTCGGTAATGGCTGCTTAGCATGTCCTTGTATATTTGTTTAACTTCTTGGGGAAGCACAAATAGAGTTCATTTCAGCTTGGTAGTGCTTTGGCTCGGAGTGAAAGAACTGCTAACAAAAGGCTGGCTGAGAAGCCCTTCCCTGCTCACACCTGTCGAGGCTTAAATGTAGGACAAGGTGTGTCCATGCTTACTCTTAGCCAGATAAAGACTCGTTATCTCTCTCTCGCTCACTCTCTCGCTCTCTCTCTCTCTACCACTCCCTGTTTGGTCACAGCATGTTTTTGCAAGCAGAACCAAGAGGTGGCTCAACGGCCGACAGGAAGAACGAAACTGAAAGGATATTTGAAATTCCATGCACCCTCATGCTCGCAGGTTAACTCCTCCTCTCCTTCAGCAAGCCACAGCGTCCCAGTCTGCCCTCCCCTACCTGCCCCACCCAGCCCCTCTCCCACCACGGGCTGTGGGTACGAGACGCTGGGGTGGATCTGAAGCCTGCTGTGCCTCCATCTCCCCCCATCCCCCCATCCTGTCACCACATCCCACCGTCTCCTCCTCATCCCACACACCACCCCCCGCCCCGACCGCAGGGGGAAACAAGTGTGGTCGTGATTAAGGCTCGGCTGAACAGGCAGTGAGTCACGGACGCTGGCGCTGATCAGGCGTTTTTCAGATGCGCTAAATATAACAGATCCCTCTGTGTCGAAACAATGGCCACCGAGGCATCAGTGCATGCAGCTCCAGCGCATTCGGAACCGGGCTTTCATGCCAGGCCGTGTCAGTGTCTGCAGCCAGGTCTAAGGGTACCGCCAGAGTTAACTTCTCAATGGCTCCCCTCCCTTTGAATCTCGCTGCTCGAGTGCTTCTGCACAGCCGTGATAAAGAAAATACAAAAAAAAAATATGACAAAGAGGTGAGAGCGAAGCAAAATAAATGACAGAAACAAATGTCTCCTTCAGGTGCCTGTGAATCGCTCACAGTTCCTTCTGAATGAAATTAAAAAAGGGGGGGGTGGGTAAACCCTCATTGTTGAGATGAATCGTGGAGCACAGTCGTGGTGCAAGCGAGGGAAAATTGTTTTAGAACTGCTTAGGAAGCTTGTGTGACGACGGCAATCCAATTTCCATATGAACAATTACCCCGCCGTCAGGCCTGACACTTCATTTATTTCAATTTGACTGACTCTGAGACCGGCTCGCCAAGGCAAGCAGCCCAGCGACTGCGTTAGTGTGGGAGAGTGCGCGCGAGCCCAACGGCACTGAGTAACCAGCCACTCCTGACACCCGCGCGCTGTGATGTCATAAGCATGCGGAGATCAGAGGTCAAAGGTGGGGACTTTCTCTCCCACCTCTCATCCAGAGGCAGAGTGCTGTGTCTCTCATGTGAAGCAAGACTCTTCCTGTACTTACTGGACCCCCTCTGGCACACTGGAGGACAGCGGCCGGTCAGTCAGGCCAGTCACTTCCTTCACATGCAGCACAGAGACTCTGATGCAGAGCAGATACAGCCAGTGGTGATCAGACCCGACTCTGTCCGCGTTCACTTTCAGGCAGGAGATGACCTCCTGGAAGACCGCTTCCTGTAGCTCCTGTTCTCACCTCACCTTCCCCAACACGTTCCCACTTCACAGCTTCATTGACAAACCAGACCACACTTCCCTGCAATTAAGAATTCATGAGAGGACAGAGGGGAAATCCATTACACACCTTATTGGTTATAATGATTTAAATTCAGAGGTATTAATGCCAATGAGCTGTGAAGTTATTTGTTGAAATCGTTAGTTTCACACAACCGATGTTGTGGTTTCAAGGTGAATGTCGATCTTTCCTGACGATCTCAGGATCGCGCAGCACCGACGCTTCCACAGGCACCAGTTCTTCAGCCATCCACTCGACGTCCCGCCCTGGGAGCCTCTGCTGGCGCTGGCAGTGTGTTTGCTCAACAAAGCGCATTCCTTCTCTGAGCACTTCCTGCGTTTACATTTCTGCCTGTCACCAAGGAGCAGCAGTGCACCGTCACTGTGGAAAAACAGGAAGGAAGGAGGGGTGTTGCCCGGGCATGTCAGCGCGGAGCGGAGCGCCGGTTTGCTCTCAGGACACTCCATCAGCCGGGGCACTGCTGCCCCACGCTTCCCGGGGAATAACCAGAATGACAACGTCCCGAGTCCTCAGCACATCAACACTGGAAATAACGCACACCATCAACTGCCTACCCCTGAATGACTTCCACACACCGCGCGGAAGTCATTACTACAAGACATAAATATCAAGAGGAGGATACTGATGATTCATGTGTGAAGTTCTAAGAAAGCCTGACGTGACCGAACAGTTTACCATCATCGGCATTCCATGCGAAGCGTGACTAACATCCTGTTGCGCTCAGACTGCGGCTCTGCAATGCCTAAACTTGCCCCGTGATGGGGGCCTGACAGAAGCTGTTCCTACAGCCCTGCATCCTCCTCACAGGTACTCCAAACACCTTGAGAAGCCAAACTTTAAAAGGGCTTGTGTGAGAGCTAGGCAAACACCATTATGTGGCCCTTGGGGGCCCTTACAGAGCATGGCCCCGAGGCTGAGTTAATCCTGGCAGCGTCTCTGTTACAGCGAGAGCCCTTCACCAGCGTGCTGGACCACCACAGCAAACACCCACTGCACTCAGAGGGGGAGAGAGGCCTTGAGTTTGGGCCAATTCATTCCCTCAAACGAGGAGGAACCACTGAAGTCAATAAAAGCCCTTCAGGCTCAGGCAGTGGGCTGGGGTCCACTTATTGGCTCTTAAGTGTGAAAGAGTACGGCGCACAATCTCTGCTAATCCTGAGCGCAGTCCATGCTTCAGTGCCCTTCTCCTTGGGGTTAACACGCGCACACTTTCATTCTCAATGTGGCCACGCGGCTATCGCTCAGGGTGACAGGTCAACAGCGAGAGGCTCGTGTCGATCCCCGCACAGATGCTCCGGACGCATCTCATTTGCATTGAGAATCGCTAAACGCGAGTGTGTTTTTTTTCACCGCTCCCCGGCGGCCGTGGGAATTCAGGGCAGCACTCCCCTCTAATTCGCATTTAAAAGCCTCCCGCCCGCGCCGGTGCGGGACATGGCGGTGGGGAAGGTGGGGAAGCGCTCTGCTCCCGCCATCCCGCTGTGCCGCGCTCTCCTCACAGACGAGCCAAAAATACCCTCCTTCTTTTGTCTCGCGCCCGTCCTCGCCGGGAGACGTCCCCCTCCCCCCTGTTTAAAGCTGCACTCGGCCGTTAATTACCGCGCTCGCGGCCTGATCTGGGCCGAACGGCGGATCTCGGCGCCGGAGCGGGCGGAGAACGACAGCTCGGACGCGGAGGTTAATTAAGCCTGAGATGGCGGAGATGATGAGCGCTGTCAGTCAGGCCTCGCGCCGCTCCATGCTGAGAGTCTGGCAGGTGTGGGAGACAGAGCGCTAACGCAGGAGCAACTTACCCCGCTCAAAACAGCGAGCCGCGCTCCGTCTGCCAGCACCGGACTCAGACAGATTCAAGTTCCTAGAAATGACTAACGCTTAGACAGCCTTAGCAGAGAACACATTTCGCTGCTGACCACCGCTATTTTGTGCATTTGCTGCTTAAACTCTAGAGGCATGAGGAAGCATCAGGAGCTCTAACCCTTGGAAGAGTGAACAATGGGAACACTGTGACAGTCCAAGAGCAGCTTATATTTTATACCACCACAGATACCTATGCTGTAGTTGTGGCCTCAGTTCTCAGTCTCAGGCACGCACTGTGTGAGAGCCAGCTGTTCCCAATATAATGAAAAGTACAAAGGTTAAAGTATTGAAAAAACAACCAAAAACAGCCTCACAGACTCAGCAACCAGAGATACCACCGGTGAACAAGCAGCCAGACCCTGCACTGGGTCTACCATCTGCCCCCTTCTTCTCAAGGTAGTTATTCTTTTATGCCATGCTTTCACTGTGACATTTTGCCAGGGCTTAATCGGGACTAAAGCTACATCAAACCGCTGCTTTTGTTGGCAGCGGTTTATAAGCGTCTGCAGTCCAGCCCTGTGTCTGCGGTGCGTCTGCCAGTCTCTCCTCATTTCATGTCTTTATCTGCCCGGCCTTCTGCTGCTAATGTCCCCGCCTGCTGCAGGCCGGCCAGACCACACAGCCTGGAGTGGAACGGTCACCTGTGGTCCCGGGCAAACGCGGAGGTCAGACCCCATCCAGCCCCCTGCATTATTTCAACGCGTCTCTGTTTTGCTCTGGCCCTTCCTGTTGTCAGGGGCCTTGCAGTACCTACTCATTTCCTACAACAGAAACCACGGCGGAATGGAAATGGACAAATCAGCTCTGGAATTGAACTCCGGGCCCTTTCATGAGAGGTCTGCTGGCTCCATAGAGCCAATTTCTCAGTTTCCGCTGGGACGTAGACCATTTGGCCTATGCTCCAATCACTGCACATTTTATCAGCTGAAAATTATAGAAAAAAAAACAAGTCCTCACTGCACAGATGTAGAGGAAATATCTCCTGCTTTGGCATGAAGAATTTTTAATAGCTCAGCTATGCTAATGTAATTTCACTGTGCATCACTTCCACTTGTCCTATGCATGACCGATTAACAACAGCAGCTTTCCCTACCCTGCCATCAATTAACACAAGCTAGATATAACACTCAGATTAACAGGGTTTTTTGCAGTGCATAATTACTGTTACACTCCACAGGGGAAACCCTGAACTCTTTCACTGAAGTCTGCAGCACTGAGGTTTCTGTATCAAACTTTAACCTATTAGCTGCATTCTGATCAGTAGGAGGTTGCCAGTTCAAATCTACACCTTGGTGCTGACAAGCTGCCATTGGGCAGTCAATACAGTCAATGGTTACTGTTAATCTGCTAACCTGGAATACATGGATATGAATTTTTTTTGAAGAATCATAGCAACTTTTACATCAGCTGTGATCTGGTCTGATGATAGAAGTTGTGAACAGAGCAGTTGGTAGTTACTAAAGAAGTACATGTGTGAATGTGTGTGTGCGTGTGGGTGTGAGTGTGCGTGCATGTACGTGTGCGTGTGCTTGGGTGTGGGTGTGCATGTGCGTGTGTGTGTCTGTGTGTGTGAGACATAAATGGAGCTAGCCCGAGAAGTCTAACCCCTCATGGAGATCAGCGTGGTGTCAACAGCACTGCCTTTGTTTCTCACCCCAGCGATTGTTCTCACCCACGAGGGTGAGAGATAAACCCCCATTCCATAACAGATTAAAGGATTTACTCCATGCATCCTTATTAGGGAATTTGTGAATGTAAATAAGATCCAGTCCTGCTCCACGGCCCCGGTGGCCAGGCACCGCAGGTATCCTGACCCTTTAATGCAGGGACGAGAGGCAGCCCCGCAGGGGCGAGAGAACGCAGAGTATCAGAGCCATCCCGGTCCTGATAAACACAGCCCGGTGGATCAAATTAAATTCTCTACAGTTCCACCGGCTGCACCCTTTGAGATCTAAAGACCCCTCTCTGTTAAACAAACATTACGCTCTCTACTGGAAGCTGGCATTGAGATATAAATAGATAAAGGACTTTTCCAGGTGATAAGTTTCCTAATTGCTTCCATTAAATACGCATCCTCTTAAAGCATCCATACTACATCATTTTAATTATTCTCGCAAGGGCCTAATTAATTGTATCCGTGGCACCAGAGGCTAACATACAACCAATTAAGCTTGAATCAAGCTTGCAGTCCTGATACAGAGGGTCTTCGCAGCGCTGTTTTCTCATATGTACTGCATGCCCTGTCTTTCAGCAATCCCGGAGCACTGTCTTTCTGTAGGCGAATCGGAGCACACGCTGCAAGAGTGATTTTTGGCACCTTGCAGCGCTCTGTGGAGTTACTGGTCTCATTCCATCTGTTATTGACATTTGACAGTGCCTTTAAACCACGCTGCCTACTGAAACTGACCTCGTGTACAATTTACCATTTTGCAGCTTATCACTGTTTATTAAAACTTATACTGGCAGGAACTGAAGGTGACTCTTGAGCGTGAGACCCTTGCCCTAAGTAGAGGGGTCGTTTCAGGCCCTGCCCAGGGGGTCAGGCCGTCGGGGTGACCCGCATTCTCAGGGATTTCCTCCGCTCGGAGGAGGGAAAATCGGGGCTTTGCATGGATTAGCAAACATTTCCACGGCAATAAGTTCTTTCCTGTGACAAATGTCCTCGGTGACAGGATTAGCACGAGCGACGCCCACACCGATATTCCAACAGAACTGGCTCAGGCGCTTCCTCCATGCTGAGCAGCACAAAGAAGGACAAGGACAATCCCACTAATATGGAAAAACCTCCAAATAAATGCAGCGGCAATTAGCGTCAGGCCTTAATCCAAAGCAGCCTACCAACTGTATGACCAAAATCTAAAGCAGGTTTATTCAGATGATCAAACATGCTGATGTGTGCTGTGCTCAGTTATACTGCAAGGCACAATATTACGGTACAGACTGTACTCAAGCGCTCAAAATTTGGGGCCATAGTCGATAACCGTGGACCTCCAGGAGGGGATGGGAGTCTAATATCAGAGTCAGCATTTAACTTAAACTTCAAAAATGTACAGTAGATGTGTGCCGCGCCTCATCGGTCTGTCAGCCTTCATAAATATTCCAGGGCTTCAAAACTCTGGTCAGGCTGACAGAAAAATCCGCTGACCGGTGCGACTGCTGCCCCGTCGTGCTGACTGATGCTATCTGATGCGCGGGAGCGGCCCTCGTGCGGGCGGCCGCGCGGCTCTCTGTGCCCGGATAAGCAGCAGCCACACGCGATTACAGGACACAGCACGCCCACAGAGTGCACAAAGCCTCACAGAGCCCCTGCTTCATCAAGGGCTTAATTAGGACGGCGCCGCCTACGGACACATTAGGAAGAATGTATATTCCTGCTTTTAATGCACCTAATTACTGTGTCGTTACTGAAATGCAGGGCCGTGCGGCTACACGGGTTAGGGGTGTCACGGCCATTATAACATATCGCACATAAAACAGGTCACACATGTTGCCCCAGCAACGCTGATTCTGGAACACTGACAGCTCAGTTTCGGCATCACAATCTGAGATGACAGCAGTGTTTAAAGCCCCACTAAGACCGATGATTTCAGGTCACAAACCTTTTCACACGTGTTTGCTGCATAGGAAGGCATTACAGCTCTGAAATAATTGGATCCTACTGAGAACAGCAGCCAGGATAGCGTGCTCTGATAGTGAGCGTTTAATCTCAGCAGGTCTTTTATTAACACCAGTAGTTGCCGCTGGGCCTCTATAGGGAGACAATACCAGGCTGGAGATGAGAGAGGCAGACGCTTCTGCAGTCAGGTCTACTACTCGTCTGAAACCACAGCTGCACCTGTGTAAAATACTGAGGAAATGTGCCTTACTGACTCTGCAAATGAGAGCACCGCACTAACAGAGTTTCATCACCTGCTCGAGATGGGGTGCTTTGGTGAGAAACGATGCTGGTGTCTGCATGATCTTAACTGTAGAGTGATCACAGGAACCTGACTACAGGTTGGGGGAAACAGGCGTATTTATCCCACAGGGCAAGTCCCGCCCCAGTCCGCCATGTGAAAAGGAGGAAAAGAGGAGCGCGGCAGTCTGCGGTTTTGCCCCTGCGTACGTTTGAAAACAGTTTCTTGAGGAAATTGAATAATCTGATGTCTATCCCGCCGGATTTTCCAGCCTCAGAGTCGCAGCTGTGATATTCCCGAAACCATGCAGACCACAGTGTAGGCCTCTGCACCAGGCGGCGCTGATACGAGCAAAATTACACCTGTCATAAACACACGGCTGCAGGTGAACTTTAGTTCGGGTGCCATAAGATCTTATCGGAGTGCATGGCGTGCGGTTCCTGATAACAAGCAAAAAGGAGAAAAACAAGTGAGTCACAGGACAGCAATCTCAGTGTGCTGTGATCACTGCCCTGTGCACGGCTCATTGCTTTCACAGGCTAGCTGCCCTCTTTTACTGCAAGGAACTCAGGAGCAGGGCCTGCGGTCACTGTGAAGCCCTTCCAGGTGAGACAGGAGCAGTGCCCATAATCAGGTTAATGTTACGACTGACATAATTCCTGCTCATGGGCTTCAGACACTTTCCCCCAGTTTAACATCTCAGCTGAAACACTGATGTATATTTCATGTTTCTAGCCCTGCCCTGCAATACTGTGCAGTTATGAAAGGCAGCCAGGGTGCTTGGAGCAAGTGGGATTTTATAAATCTGGGTTATAAGAAAATTAGAATCTTGGAGTTTTTCTCTTGGTCAGGGAGGGGGTGGCTTAGTGAAGTTAATCTCTGTCACAAAAAAATAATGCTGATTAAACCGCAAGACTGAGGGACAAAGTGTGGAGTGGAGGAGACTCTACTATTGGCTGCTGTTCTTAACAGGCATAGCTGGCACAACACTGGAGAGAGAGAGAGAGAGAGAGAGAGAGAGAGAGAGAGAGAAAACAGAAACACAATCCTCACCAGACCACAGCAAGAGCATTCAGGGCATGTCAAACAGAGAACAAAAGTCAACAAGTAAACAACAGTAACTGAAACTTTTGGCAAAAGATGGCTAGAGACAAGCCAGTGAAAAGAGTGGAGCTGCTCATATTTCAACCGTCCACACTGATGGCGACATCCAAAGCAGTTAGAATAAAATACTTTAAATGCAGCCTGCTGCCAGTAAGGACCCAGCTCGATCTGCAGATTGCTCTTCAAAACAGCATACTAAACAGGAGACTCAAAACAAAAAGTCATTTCTGGCCAAACATTTCATGTACATTTGAATTCAAGATGAAAAATGCCATTTTCTCATATCAGCAGCTAAAATGGCTTTAGTATGCTAAAATTGCAGTCAAATTTTCTCTCTCCAGTCCTCCAGCTATAATTATGTCCAGCTTTAACACAACATAGCAATCATCATTATTGTTATCATTATCGTCATCATCATCATCTTTGGTTTCAATGCATTCCAGATTTACTGACACATTCCACATTATGATGTCTGAGGAAATATGAATATGCCATTGTAGACGGTTAGGGTAATCACAATACAGAGTCTGCAACGTACAAGATGTTATTAAATCAATTTAAAACCACCCAGCCCTGTCTTGCTGGTCTTCCCGTCCCTCACTGTCCTGTCGTAGTTGTAAAACTGCAGCCGCACTTTCCCCTTTTTCAGGCTACCGCTGTGTTTGTGGAGGTATTTACAGTTTTGCTATTTAAAACCTTTACTGGAGAGGATCCAAACAGTGAAGGAGATGTGTGCACATTATCTTTCCTCTAAACATGTTCATGACAGAATTTACAGCAGGAAATTGAGAGTAACAACACTGTGGTTCAACTCCTCTCGAGGACAAGGACTGACCAATCATCCAGATAAGTGCCTGGTGCGCGCACGCACACACACACACACACACACTCTCACAAAGTAGCATCAGCAATTTTTGCCCGAAGTTAAGTGTTAAGCAGAAATATCACTCACAAAGGCCGTGGTCCGGAATGTGAATCAGGCTTACTGCTGTGTCTACATTACTTACTGTTTTGGTTCAGAATGTTGGAAATGTAAGCTCTTTATCCCTGCACTTGGAATATGATTCTGTTCAACACTGTAATAGTTGGAATCCTCTTATTCATGTCTTTATTGAGGTCAGAGAAGGTCGGAGTGTAAATTAGCCACTGACTACAAACAAAGCAAATAAAACTAAGTTGCAAGCATTTTTGAAGGGGGCCAGGCATCGTAAAGAATGGGCTGCCATTCGATGTGACCTATGGCTGTGATATTCAATAACACACAGCTGCCTATAGGCCTGTGATGTATTACTGCATTTCATGGCTGTAGCGTATATTACTCTTGAGCTATACTTTTAAGATTTATTGGAGAACCCCAATACTTTACGGTAACACAGGTGCTTCGCCTGCTACAACACACACACAGACCAGTAAATGGTCCAGGCTGTATCACTACGCGTATACAGTATATGCTGGTCTTTTGCTGGTTCCCATTTCTACCATGTGTGAATCAGTCATAATTGCAGCAGGAACAGAAGGTTCAGGCATGGAGGCCTTCCTTCAGTTTTTTTCCCTGTGGCTTTAAAGGATATAAACGGATTTAATTTCCTCCTGAAGGATCAAACCACACTGCAACCACCACTGGCATCGCTCTTAAAGATCTAGTCTTTTAATAACTAAGAAGCGGCACTCACACCCCCCAACTCCACCCCCCGATCTCTAGAACCCCCCGGCCCCCACCCCCACGATCCCCGATTGTAGTCTACCCTCCCCTCCCCCTCCACATCACAGAAAATGACTCAGAGACAGAGCTATCTTTTCTGCGGCTCCAAGATAAAGTGCCACTTTTCCACTCCAGTGCTCTGATCTTTGGCCTGTCTGCTCAAGCCTCTTCTCTCTCTGCTCCAGAAATGAACGAGTTTGTGGGCTCTGGGGTCCCAGAGTAGTGACAGATAAGCCCCTTCGCCCCACTTCTGTCAGCTTTAAAAAACTGATGATGCCCACAAAACAGCGACAGGCGCTTTCTTGCGCTGGAAACTTTCTCCCGCACGTGCTCTCTATTTGAATTTCCGTTTTCCCACCACGCCGCTAACAGCTGACCTCCCTGACCCTTCTCAGGGGAGCAGGCAGTTGACAGCATGCAGGGGGATTGCATTCGAGAACAGCAATGCATGTTACTGCTGTCACAGGATGGCTGGCTCTGTCCAAAGAAACACACAGCCGAAGACGCTGCGCTTGTCTCATGCGTGCAGAACGTGTGTGTACCCGAGTTTGGTTGGGATTTGGTTGACGCTGGTGCCCTCATGCTCAACGCTCCGGATATTTGTACAGTAATCACAGAACCACACGGGCAGTGGCGACATGACAGGGCCCTGCCTCAACAGCACCGTGGTGTGTGGTTATTGAGCTGTGCTACAGACACGGGGAGAAAGCAGAATATAAAGAGACTGTCATAAAAATCCCCCAGGCTCTCTTCATAAGTGCAGTTTTGAGTCTCCCTTTCCTCCCTTTCCTTTTCCTCATTCAGTCAAGCTGACATGGTTGAGCTACAGCTGCAGGTGTTAGACTTTCTGGAAGCAGGTAGCAACCGTGTGTGGGAATCGCAGGTGACTATTAGTGGTGGGCTCACAGCAGTCAACTGTGTAAGTGATACAACAAAATTCTAAGCAAAAAAAGTCTCAGAAGTTTATTTCTGAGTGTAACCCAAAAGGTAGAGCTGAGCAACAAAAGACCTCAAGGTATTGTTGTGTAATTGGAACATGCGCAGCAATATAAAACAGCCGTTCAATTATTAATGAACACGTTTTTTGTCGATGA